>JAQIXU010002195.1:0-13089 GCA_034701245.1 Strigamia transsilvanica
GCAGCCGGCACACAATTAAAAAATAGATTTAGAAATTATGAGCCACTTTAAAAAAAAATAATGAGAAACAAAGGCCGACGCCGCCTTAGAAAAATGTTCATCCGATAGGATGAACTGGGCAAGCTAGTTTAGTTTTATACTCATTAGGATTACTTTCGATTTGACGAAAAGAATCTTGGTGAAAAATATTTTTGTTTAAAAAAAATCCGGTAGACTGAAAAGGCTAGGTACATATAAGCGATACCGTTTTAGCGACAGAAATGGTCCTAAAATCAACTAACCTGACCTAACCTGACTTAACCAGACTGACCATTTGAATCTGTCGCTAAAACTATCCCGAGTGAAATCTTGGTCAAACTGAGAGCTGTTTCTCCAAAAGTGAAAAATATTCCTCGTCTAAGGCAATCCAGATAGAAAATAGTCCACCATCCACTTGAAATCACTTACCTGCATTCTTAACCAACTCATCCAAACACAGACATTTGTCAATACAACTTATCAATTCACTTTGTTTCTTTTCGAGATCAATTATCCGCTGTTTACACCAATCAATTTCCATTTCCTGACATTTCACAGTTTCTTCCAAATTATCTAGACAAACATTAGCATAAATAATGTAATATAGAAAACAGCTTAATTTTACCATGGCTTGACTTCAGCTCCGCAGTACGATTAACACCGATATTATCCACTTTACACTAGTTAAACAAACTGAACTAAATCCCATTCCAATAAATCTTCTATTTTCTAATATACCAATACCTGGGTGCTGTGAATTAAATCCTTGTGCGACATAAGTTCGTTAAATGAACGCATCAACATCGACCCATTACTCGATTGCTGAAATACAAATAAATTAGACAAACAGTTCTGTTAATTACAATTATTCTTCTACCTCAGCTTGAATATTCAACAATAATTTCATCATCAACTTCATGTGAACATTATCGTTTTCGTGTCGGTCAATTTCCGATCGAGTTCCCTGCAATCATATCGTTATTCGCCATCTTGGCTTCACTTAACTGAATGACCCACTTGAAATTGACATCCGATCGGCAAGAACATACACCAATGCAAATTTCGGCCGCATTCTTGCATGTGGATGTCCATCTGTATAAAATTCGAGTTTTCAAATACTGCTTGCACCCATACCTCGCTTTACGGCCAGGATACGTTCCTGGAAAGCCGACCGCAAAGCGAAATGCCATATAATGAATCAGAGGGACGTTATCCTGATTCATCGGGGAATTTCCCAACTTTTTGGCCGTATATCGAAATTTAGCCATAATGACGCAAGGCCGTTATGGCGAAAAGCTGTATAAAGAGCGGCCGTAAAGCGAGGTATGAGTGTTCTTATGTGTATTTACCGTCTTGCGAGCAAATTTTCCGTTGCAAAACTTGCAGGTGATCGGATACATGTCACAGTCATCGTAATGGACCTGCCGATCAAGAAACAAGATTAATTGGAAAATTCGTTAATCCACATATTAAATGTTATTAATTATTAATTACTTTAATCTTATCAGAAGAAACGGCACTGTTGCAATGACTGCAATGCTCTTTTACTGAATTTGAGTACTGGCCAGCTTTCACCTAAAACAATAGTTAGAATTATCAATACCTAATTAATTAAATAAAAATTGCATTAAATAAATATTGTCACTTACATCTGTTTTTTCACCACATCCCTGGCAGTAACGGTGATTACTGAGATCTTTCTCCAGAATTTGACTTAGCAAACCACATCTTATTGAAAGAGAAAAACAATTATTTGATGTAATAAGTATTTGTGTTGTCATGACGTATTCGGTAAGATCGGTTAGTTTTGCCATGACCGCCAGCACACTTTGTACTAACTGCCGCCAAAAATAAAATAAAATATTCTAGGTCCACAGATTTGTTTCGCATGAATTACAGAGAAGGGATAGTTAAAACAAATTCCATCTACCTGATACATATGAGATGTTTTAAATCCATAGTAAATGACGAGTTAAACCTAAACTGTAGAGCACTCACAAGGGAACTCGAGAGCACATGGAGTAAGGTAACCACTAAAACCTGACGTGTTCAACCAGGAATGTATACTCGAAGAGATTAGTTCTTTCCACGGACACTTCTTCAGTTATAAATGCATTTTTAAAAAAACATTGAATTAATTTTGAAATACTTGTATACATGTAAGCTTTGGAACTGAAAAAATGAAAAAATTACATTTTCAATATACGATGTATGTACTACGAACAATGTGCAAACATAAAACGGCCGGTTTGCAACAACTTTAAGGAACTTTATTTGGCTTCAGCACGTTTTCTCCTCATTTCTCCAGAAGTCGTCAAACAAGTTGGGTTCACTAGTTGTCTGCTTGTGGTCAGGTTATCGATCATCGACTCCTGGATTTCATCATCGTGCGAAAACCAGGCGTCAATTTTTCATAACATGTCACCGTTATGGTACAAAGTTGTGACGTTGGTTGCAAGTTTTCAGTGAGATTTGCATCAAAATTTTGTGATTTGCAGATTTTCAATGATATTTGCATCAAAATTTTGTTAATTTGCAGGTTTTTAATGCAATTTGCGTCAAAATTTTGTTGATTTGCAGGTTTTTAATGCAATTTGGGTCAAAATTTTGTTGATTTGCAGGTTTTTAATGCAATTTGCATCAAAATTTTGTTGATTTGCAGATTTTCAATGAGATTTGCATCATAATATAGTTGATTTGCATCTAAATTTTGCTGATTTGCATTAAAATTTTGCTGATTTGCATAAAATTTTGTTGATTTGCTTCGAGATTTTGTGATTTGCATCTGATTTGCAGATTTTCAATGATATTTGCATCAAAATTTTGTTGATTTGCAGTTACCGTAACGTAACGTGCTACGTTACCGTCACGTAGTACAAACGTAATACCATGGCAATAAGAAAAGTTGCATACACGCATGAGTCCATCTCCTTTGCAGGCCAGACATTGGTCGTTGTTTTTTCAATTGGGGCTCCAGATGGCACACATGACGCAATTCTGGTTGGAAATCCTTGTTTCAGTTGAAAAAACTCACACTTTTTGATTTTTTTTATATCTCAACTCTTCTATCTTTAAGCTACAAAGTGTATATTGTGTGTATTGTGTGAACCTTGGATGAGATTGAAAACGTGTCGCGTTCTTTTGAATGAGTAATAACTGATCGCTTGCAAACAATTGCTCAACTGTTTTTATTTATTTTTATCAACCTCGATTGTTGGTGAAGTCGTGGCGATTTTTGTTCGTACAAATAGCGGGGCCACCGAAAAAGGGAGTTTCACATACATATATTCCATACATAGTCTTGTCGGCCCATCTCCTGTTTTTGCAGCAGAGGTCATTCTTTGGATTGCAATTGTCGTCCTGTGTTAAACATGGCCTAAAACGATTAAAAGAATGTTAAAGTTGCAGCATTGCTTTGATGCAGTTCAAATCAGGAATCCTCTCTAGATTTGGTAATTACACGACATCTATGAGTGACTGTAAGTATAATTTTATAACTACAACACCAAAGCTTCTCCTCTATTCGGCCGTAGTTAAATATACCGAGTAAGGAGCAAGTAAGGAGCGACAAGTAATATTGAATATTCACTTAGTGATGGCACTTTTGAATCTGGCAGTCAAAGTAATGCAGACCACATTTCAGAGATTTGCTTGTTTTCCAGTCATTTAGTATTTTATTATGAAGTTCACGAGTGAATACTTACGGTGGTGTTGTTGGTGGTGGTGGCACTGTACATTTCATAGTGGCGTCGTCTGTGGCTCTGCAGATGAGACCCGAGCAGCAGTTGTAAGGATCAGTTTCGCAATTATGATACTCCGCAATACACCTAATGTGGAAAGAAATTTTCCATTTACTTGATGTTTTATTACGAAATTCGCGAGTTAATGCTTACGGTTGTTTACAAACGCAACTGGATTCGTCGCATTGGCACTCAGTACCCGAGCAACAGTAATCATCGGTACCTCCGCAATATGAATTCAGTGGTACACAGTGGTCCCTTGTATGGAAAAAAGTTGTCCATTTATTTAATATTTTATTGCGAAATTCGCTTACGGGTGTATGAGGCATTGGCATTCTTGGATACCACTGGAAAGATCGTAGCAATTGCAAAACAAATTTTCGCAGCAGTTTCCATGGTCCTTGGAGCAGGGAAGTTCCAATGGAACGCACGTTTTCAGGTTGCACATACAAAACGCACTCTCATCCGTGGAGCAATCGCAGTGATCAATGTCCGAGCAACAGCCTCCTTTGGATGATGAGGCAGGGTCACACTTCTGCATTGAGGCGCTACACGTGTTACTAGGATGGAAATGTTAGTCACAATTAAAACCGTTGAAATGCTAGAACTGGGCAAATGTGTTGGTTTTCACAGGAGAAGGGTGAGAGCATCCCGATTTTAACAAAAAAGTAAACGATCCTTTTATTTCTGCAATTAGTGCCCCAGTAAATCCGCCATTGAAATTATGGGAAATTAGTTAACCTCAATGCCACATGTTTCGAATTTTGCTTGCAAATATTCTTCACGCAAAGACCCTCATTGCAGCAGCGGTCTTCCGGTTTGTTGCTGCAAGGTAGCCCATATCTTTGACATCTAGTAATAAATGAGAATTAAAAACGTGGTATTTTTTATTGATTGTGAAACAGTTCATCAAGGAAATGAATAAACTCACCCAATTGTTATCAAACCTTTGTCAGTTAGAACTAGATTTTTTTTTAAATTGAAGTAGTTTGTATGAAAACATTAAAATTACAAGAAGCCGCTTTTGCAACTTTTGGTCATTCCATACTGAACTAAGTTACCTTTTGATACTGCTGCCAATGCAACTTCTGCTAGTAGTACAACTACTAAACACGCCGGGAGAGTACGACTCATGTTCGTACTGCTTTCTTAACCTGCAAAAAAACAATATGGTGTGCCAAGTCAATACAATGTACTATTCATCTACCGGTAATATTGTTTAACCACAACATGTACAGCAAAATGAAACGAATATAAATCTTGTCTATCATCCCTCAATGTGCTACGGTACTGAACACTAGTCACTCGAAGGACAAGACAACTAGAAACTATTGAAATACTTTGTTTTTAAATGAGAAATAAAATACAAAAATAAAATAAGCCTTTCGACTGGCCTTTATTGCATAATATGTTCCCGGAAGTGCCTTCCCTTGGCTCCGGCCACATTGCTGTGGAGCTGCCCAAGGAGGCCGACGATGCGGTAGTGACTGGCACACGGTCACAACATGGAATGCATCGGTAAATAAATAAAAAGTTGTTACCTGTACTTGCGGACGTTATGGTCAGTTGTCTGAGGCAAAGTCGATGTCGAGTGAGAAGTGTGCTGCCTTGGCGCATATTTAAGCGGAATTCGCATGGCATGTGTTATTGCGTCATACAGCCATTTACAACTGATTTTCTCGATTTTTAACATGAAATACATTAAATTTCTCATTAACAGGTACAGCTGTCACATGTTGTGTAAACTATAGTTTTGTACACAGATTTTTCTCGTTCCGATTTT
The DNA here is from genome assembly GCA_034701245.1 of Strigamia transsilvanica. Lineage (NCBI taxonomy): Eukaryota > Metazoa > Arthropoda > Chilopoda > Geophilomorpha > Linotaeniidae > Strigamia > Strigamia transsilvanica. The sequence continues at coordinate 5,542 of JAQIXU010002195.1, forward strand.
TAAGAAAAAGAAAATAATGTTAAAAGTGTAATAAAGCTAAACACAATCTAAGAATGCGGGATTTATATAAAAACAATAACAGTTGGCATTTATTCAATTTTTATAATTAAACATTGTGTAATTACATATGCATAGAAACAAAAATTGAGCTAGTTATTTCATTTGATTTGAGAAAGAGAGAGAAATCAGTTGATAGCGCCTAATAGCGGAATAGGTGCAAACTTGTCCAACTGGTAGCTCCTCACTCATCACTGTTTAATGGTGATTGTATCTAACTGTGAGCAAGTTTGGCTGCTACTTAACATTTTATTGTTCAAGTGAAATAAATATGTACAGTATAACAAACAAAATCAGTAAAGTTAAAAATAAAAAAAGCTAAAAACTAAAAAAACAAAATTAATACTTAAAAATTAAAAAAAAAATTGAAAAAAATTAAATTAAAATAAATAAAATAAAAAATAAAATGAAAGTTATCACGCCCGCTCCACCGAGCTTACAGATGTAGTTGTAGAATAATCCACCATATTGCTTCTGGCTGAGATTTCGCTAACCATAACATTAAACACCATGAAAACACTGTTACTCCTCATATCAATTTACATCTCCCTTATGCATTCAGTAAGGCACTACTCAAAACAAAAAGTCCACAAGTTTCACTTCTACCGCGTGCTTCTTTTTTCTTTTCTTTTCCACTGAAATCATCACAAAATTAAAGTGGTAATGTGTCAGTTGAGATTTTTTGTTTTTGACAATTGCTTTCATTCCTGCTTTTTTTCAGTGCACGAGCCACAGACCAACAGGAAACACATTTTCCTCCACATGTTTTAATGGTGCGAGATGCTTCAGAGGCAGTGTCAATTGCTCCTGTTGTTATTTTCCTGACCAGGAGTGACATGGTTCTAGAATCAATTGCTTTTTCCGACCTGGTTTATTTGTCTTAAGACTAGGCAAACACTTTTTTTAATCGATATAATTGTTCCCTTTGACACCTGATATTTCGTGCAGATTGTTGAATATGTTTTGCCTTCACTCCAAGCTGGTTATTACAGCTTTTTTGGTGGAAATGTTGATTTTTTTCCATTGTTTATGCAACGATGGTTTTGTAGCATTCACAATGGGACTGCATTTACATTTAATGTTTTACAACCTAGTTATGATGTCATTGAGTAAGCAAATTATGTTATTATGCCGTATTTGTGTAAACTAGTTGCATTTTTTGTTGTAAAATTGCCTGGTGCAAATTTGTTCACTTGGCAACCATTTGAAAAGTTGGAATAAAATTTTTAGAAATGGTTTAAAATCAGTTTTCTTTACATATTCTAGAAGCTAAAGAGTTAGATTATTTGTTTCTTTTGATATTTTTGATTTATTTTTATTTATTTTAAAATATTTCTCATTTTAATGCAAAATTATTCACTTGGTGAACAATTTTGCACCACACTGTACTCCCTTTCTTACTTCCATTTGTACCGGTTATAAAACCGTAAACATTAAATTAGTCATCAAAACGCGCCACATTTGAATTGACATGAAGAGTCAGACGACTCAAAATGTTACAATAAACTTGTTGTTTGTGAGATTTTTATAAATAGAATAATAATTTACATCAATTTAATTTAGATAATTCAACATTGCATTCAACATATGCATATAAATAGAAATTGAGCTAGTTATTTCATTTTATTTGAGAAAGAGAGAGAAATCTCTTCGTAGCAACTAATGGCTGAATATGGGAGGAGATGTTCAGCTGGTAGCTTACTCACTCATCACTATTTAATGATGATTGCATCGACCTGTGAGCGTGTTTGGCTGCTACTCAACATTTTATTTTTCAAGTGAAATAAATAAATAGAGTAAAACAAATAAAATCAAAGAAATTAAAAATTTAAAAAAAAAGTAAAAATTACAACAACAAAATTAAAAACTAAAAAGAAAAAGAAAGAATAAAAAAAAAAATTTTAAAAATTTTTAAAAATTAAATTAAAATAAATGAAATAAAAAATGAAATCAAAGTTGCCACGCTCACTTCAAAGAATATCACACAACGGACACGCCGCCCACCGCCTTTGATGTTGACCGCAGCACAACTAGTGGCAACAATGGAAATTTTCATGATAATGCATAGTACAAATAGTAATATTTTATACGTTATTGTACTAAAAGAACACTACTGTTTAATGTTTTAAAAAATTTGCTCCTCCATGTTCTCTCACAATTTAAATTTAGTAGTTTTAGTAGATTAGATACAACAAATATTGTTGGAATGGCATTCCCAATTTAGTTTATTTTGCTCACTGCTCATAAACTGAGTTGTTTCAAAATGGTTGGCACAAACATAATTATTTTTATACAAATGTGATGGATCAACATATTCAAGGTAAACTCAAGGTAAATTTCATTTATTACTTCATAGAAAAAATGTAACTTTTTTATTTTTGTTTTATTAACATGCAGTTTAGATTTGTATAATTACTTGTTGTGAAAAAGCTTATAAAATTTCATTTCTTATTTCATGAAAAAAATGTATTTGGTAAAGATTTTTTGTTTTATTGTATTTTATTTTATTTTATCCAATATCAGAGCAATGATGCCCCTTAAGTAATTAACACACAAGCAAAAAGAAAACTTACATGAGAAACAATTGTTTAATTAATCGCAAAAAAATTTTACACAAAAATTAGAGTAAAAAGTACATTGCATTATGCATTATGCTTTTAAGGCACTACTCAGCCCACAAGTTTCACTTCATCTGACTGCTTCTTTTCCTTTTTTTTGTTTATTGAAATAATCACACAAATTAAAGGTATTTAAATAAAACAAATTAAAACAAAAATAAACATTTATTTCTTCATCATTTTGTGCATAGTTAAATTTAAATTTCAAATGATGTTTGAAATGATGATCCTCAGTTTTTTACTTCCTTTTGAGCTGGTTATAACACCGTAGTGACTAAACTCGCCACCAGGCCGTGCTACACCATCGAAACGCAACATTTGAATTGACATAAAGAGTCCAGCATCCACCACCAGATGGAGTGCATCGTGGTTACCGCGTTTGCAACTTTATTCACTTCCCTCCACACAAATGAAGGTTATTCCATGTCCTTTTGCTGCAAATATCGTACTCAGCAATTTTCCATGAGGTTTCCAAAAAATTAAAACATTTTATTAATTTTTTCCACTTGAAAACGCATTTTCCGAAACTCGCCATGTTTGAAAATTGTTATGTCCGATGACATATTGTATAATTGCATTTTATGCCAATAGGCTGTATCGTGAATATTATTTATTATTGAATGATGTAAATTCTTGAGTTGCTATAGCGATGACTAATAAACAGTGCAGAATGTGAGAGAATGGCCAAAAGAGACGTGTTGTGTGAATCCTTTAACTTTATTCGAAATTGGCGATGAGACAGACAATTCAATGGTATCCACGATGAAAATCGACACAGGAAAACGGAATTAAGCAACGTGACAGCTAAGTTTTCGAAATTAAAGAGAGATTCCGTGGATTTTAACGCTCGATCGAAGAGCGCGAAGCATGAACAATAGAGACGTTCCAAATAAGGAGTTGTTCTAAGTGTGAATTTAAGTTTGGCTGAACTGATTAGATTTTGTCTTGTAGTGAGTGATTCGGACGTTTAAGATGACGCAGGTGCTGTTGGGCAGCGTATCGCCATTTACCGGAAAGATTCTACAAGACTGGACATCGTGGAAGGAAACCTTTGTCCAGTTTGTCAAGCTGAATGCGTTGGAAGCAGAAAGACAAGTGCCGTTGCTGCTTACCGTCGTGGGGATTCCCACGTATGAAAAGATGAAAAGGTTGGTCGCACCAAAAGAAATTGCGACGGTGCCACTCGAAGAAATTCTTGCTGCCATGGATGTTTACTACACAGCAATTGACACGCTTTTTGCATCGCGCCAACAGTTCGGCGCAAAGAAGAGGCAGACGGGCGAGTCTGTCGAAAAATTTATAGCCGACCTTCGTGCAATGGCGCAGCGATGTGACTTTTCGACTAGAAAAGAGACTGAAAATGCTATCATCGATCAGGTTGTCTGAGGAGTGAGAAATGCACCATTGATCCGTGAGATTTTGTTAAAAATGCCGATGTCCATCACTGAGATGACAAGATTAGCGGTCGCACATGAGATGGCCCATGTGGCGGCGTCGGAAGGAGACGAGGTTTTGCTGGTGACAGAAGCTGTAGCAAAGACAGCCCCGGTAATGTAAGTGACCGCAACGAATAGGCGTTTTAACCCGAGGGGACGTGGCAGTACGAACTGGCAGCCGCGACAAGGACCGAGTATTTCTGGTTCCGGACAAAGCAGTGGGTCTGGCTCTCAAAGAGGAAATTCCAGACGTCCTTGGAGGGGTAGGCAAGGAAGTAGCCGCGGGTCGTCTGAACCCCCCGTTTCAAGAGATGGACGCCCGATCAAGTGTTTTAGGTGTGGCGGCCCGCACTTTGTTCGTAATTGCCCCTATGAACCGATTGATGTGACGTCGGGAGGGCCACCGACTGGTTCGGACACGCATCGGACATCGAATTGGGCGAAGAAACAGCCAGAAATCGAGACGGAATGCGACCAATTCGCACCAACCTCAAGTGGGAGTTTAGGCTTTGGTGGCGCAAGTACTGATGTCGGTTGGAAGCAACGACGTGTGCCGGTCAACGAGCTCCACTAAGGTGAGGAGGACTACACGTTGTACCACTTAGCAAGTAGTAAAGCTAGATCTCCACCGATTTTGATTAGAGTGTTAGTTAATTTGATGGTTTTCCTGCTCCTATTGGACACGGGCAGTGAGTTATCTATTTTAAACCAAAATGACTTTGACGAATTAGTTCGTAGAGGACTGGTACGAAAGGAAGAGTTGAAGCAATCCGGAATTCAGTTGTTCGCATATCAGCATCAACCAATCAGAGTGCTGGGTGCCCTGACGGTGCACTTAACTATTGCGGGGGTAGATAGGACGACCGAGTTAATGGTAACTGGACGTACTGGTCCCAGTTTACTTGGACGCGATGTTGTCCGATTGTTTGGGATAGAGACGATTTTAAGAGCAACCGGTCAAGCGAGCAGACCGAGAGAGTTGAATGTGATAAGTCATGATGTTTCGACTGGGAATATCCCGAGAGCGAGTAGTAGTACGGACAGTTTGGAGAATATTTTAGATCGACACGTACAATTATTTGGCACGGATTTGGGTCATTACACCGGAGAGCCGATTGAATTGATTTTGAGGCCGAATGTGGTTCCGCGTTTTTATCGACCCCGTCCTATCCCCCTACCTTTACGCGAAGCCGTGAATAGCGAAATCGAGAGTTTAATTGGTCAAGGGGTATTCAGACCGATATCGTATTCAGAGTGGGGGACTCCGTTAGTCGTGGTGTCGAAGAAGGACGGAGGGGTCAGGCTGTGCGGCGACTATAGGTCGACCGTAAACCCGAGCCTCCAGCCTGACCCATATCCTCTGCCAAGAATTTCCGACCTTTTGGCGTCGATTGGTGGCGCAAGAGTATTCTCGACGCTTGACCTGCGCCAAGCCTACTTGCAGGTGCCATTGACCGAGCAGTCTGCACTCGTGGCAGCAGTCAACACACCGCATGGCCTAATGGCCGTTACGAGGTTGCCGTTTGGTACCTTGCCGTCCGCTGGAATCTTCCAGCGGATCATCGAGTTGGTGTTGGTCGGAATCAAGAAAATTTACATATACTTGGACGATATTCTGATCGCCACTTGGTCATTGGAAAAGCATTTGGTGATATTGGACGAAGTTTTTTGGGCGCTTGAGAGAAAGGGCCTGCGCCTTGCGAAGGATAAGTGTGTACTTTGCAAACCAAGGTTGGATTTTTTGGGCTTCCGGTTGAGCGAGCAGGGAGTCGAGCTGATCAAGTCGCATGTCGAGGCTATAACGAAGATGCCCGCACCTACGGACGTGAAGGGTTTACGCACCTTTTTAGGCATGGTAGTTTTTTATGCCGCTTTTGTGCGCAACTTAGCCGACCACGCAGCACCATTATATGAGCTGCTGTGTGTTGAGGTGCAGTGGTGCTGGTCAGCGAGGCGCCAAGCTGCATTCGACCGAATCAAAGGGGCGCTGACGCGAGTGCCGGTGCTCACTTACTACGATTTGGTGCGCCCAGTTGTTGTGGCAACTGATGCCTCCCCTTATGGAATAGGGGCTGTGCTGGCACACCTAGATAGCTCGGGACGCGAGTTACCTGTTGCTTTCGGGTCTAGATCTTTAAGTAAAGTGGAGGTAAACTACGCGCATATGGACAAAGAAGCGCTTTCGATTGTGTACGCGGTGAAGAAGTTTCACACTTACTTGTTGGGCCGGATGTTTACGATCTTCACGGACCACAAGCCGCTACTTGGGATACTGGGAGCTGACCGACCGATCCCAGTAGTCATAAGCCCGCGTATGACACGTTGGGCGCTAATTCTATCCGCTTACCATTACAAACTGTGTTACCGGCCTGGTGAAGAGAACCAGAACGCCGATGTTTTAAGCCGTTTCCAGGTGGGGACACCGGTCGAAGAGAAGGATGAGTGGCCAGTCTTTTGGACGGAATTGCAGAGCGAGGACCTTCTATTGGCAGCCGAGGTTGCGATGGAGACGGATAGCGACTCGACTTTAAGAGTAGTGGTCTGGGCGGTAAAAGCCGGAAGACCTGAACGGTTAAGGGAGACACCGGAGTTGCGAGAGTATGCGGCGAAATTCGACGAGCTTAGTTTAATGTCGGGGGTCCTGATGTGGGGACGGAAAGTGATCATCCCGATGAGCCTTCGTCCCAAGATGATCCGTTTGCTGCATGAAGGTCACCCCGGCATTGTTGCCATGAAAAAGCGGGCACGGGCGGTCGTTTGGTGGCCCGGGATTGTTAATTTGGTTTCTATAAAGGAACCCTAAAGAATTTCGAACGTCAGGGAGAAAATAAACGCGTTGTTGCAGGCAAAAACGAAAAGAACATAAGTTTTAATAAACAGAAATGCCACTAGGTGGCGACATACAAAATAAGATGTAATGCGACATCAACAAAATAGCGACATCTGTTGTCATAATAACAAAACAAATAATCTGGTAAACACCATAAATAATATAAACATTTGCAAATTATCTAGGTTACATTAACAAACTTCCCCTAATTTGCAATATCTGTCATATAATTAGTTAATGTCATTAATTTTTGATTTAACAAAGGTTTTGTAAATATATCTGCTAAGTTATACTTAGTGTTAACATACATAGGTGTAAACAATTTCAATTTCAAATGTTCACGCACAAATTTAAGCTTGATGTCCATATATTTCGTCATGTTATTCTCTACATGATTTTTAAGATTGAATAATACTCCTTGATTATCGACATGGACCATCGGACATTCAGTATCCATTAGTATGGCTTCTGAACACTCGTCCAAAATTCTGCGCAACCATATTAGTTCCTTGACAAGTTCGGTGACCGCCTACAGTTCAGATTCCATGGTTGACTGCGCAACGAGAGATTGTTTCGCACATCTCCAGACGATCGGACTTGTTCCTAC
>JAQIXU010002196.1:0-13088 GCA_034701245.1 Strigamia transsilvanica
CTGCGAGGATAAATTACAGAGATAAAAATAAGTCTTCAGTTTTAATGGCGGGTGTTTTTTTTTTTTTTTTTTTTTTTCTTTCTTTTAATTTACTTTTTTTATATTTTTATTTTTAAATTTAAATACTTCACTTAGGAAGTGGGACATAGATCACAAATCAGTAAAGTTTGGCTATTTTGTTTTTTTAAAATTGTAATTAGAGCATGACATGGGTATTAACATGATTAGAAACTTCAGGTTGCAATAGTAATATAAAAAACGAATTAAGTTATTTGAGTTCAAAAACTGATCCAGGCACCAGCACCAGTATATAGGTATAGTTTGTTGTTATATAGTTCATTAAACTTGATTAATTATGGGGATAAAATTTAAATTGTTGCAGCTGTCTGTTGCTCTAAAAAATATTTCTTTTAAATCGTTGGTAAAAACAGTTGTGTAACAATGAAATAGTTTTAGAAAATTGTGTAACAATGAAATACAGTTTTAGAAAATTGGGTAACAATGAAAAACAGTTTTAGAAATTTGGGTAACAATGAAAAACAGTTTTAGAAAATTGTGTAACAATGAAAAACAGTTTTAGAAAATTGTGTAACAATGAAAAACAGTTTTAGAAATTTGTGTAACAATGAAAAACGGTTTTTAGAAAATCGTGTAACAGAATTGGTGTATTCGACTCTTTGTGACACATCTTGCTTCTTGCATGAGTTTGCACGAAGAATTTTCTTAGAAAATTCCCACATCCCACACATGAAATCACATTTATTCGAAATATGTGCCCACATTATTATCATCATCATCTTCAAGTTGCATTCAACATAATTAAAGGCCTTGGCTGTTTTTTCAGGATATTTTTTTCAACTCTCTTTTTACCAACTATTCTCCCCCACCCTAACCAACAGCTGTGCATTTTCCCAAAAGGAAGTCCTGACTCGTGCTGGCCACAAATCAGGATGTTTTCTTACTTGGTCGCTCTTGCAAAGTAGCACGAGATAATTTTTTTTCCGGTCGAATATTTATTTAAAACTCGTTTATCAGTTTACATTTTTTTCCTACTTACTTACTGTACGTACAGTACATTTTTTCCTATTCCCCCTCTGAATATTTAACTCTGCAGGAGGTAGTTAGGTAATAGTGAGGTCAGTGAACAGAAAGCAGATGGTGTCTAATGAATTTAAAATGTGCTCATTTGGAAGCAGAAAAATAAGACGAGTAGTTTTCAACATTTTTATCATTTAGTCACGTGACATCCTTCGCTGTTGACAGAGCACAGATAAAGACAGACCAAGTTGTTGGTTTGAAGAGGGGGATACGTGCCCGTGGCATGTGCTCACCAAGGCCACCAGAGTACTGTATTTTTAATCTTATCTATGGCGTAGATTTATGAGGTTTTTTTAGGGGGGTGGCCATTACGGACGAAAAAGATCAACCTGAGTTGCCACTCTTGTCTGCCATTTGTTCCTGTCTGCTGTTCTGGAGATTAAGCGAGCGTTGCCCATGGCGTACAGTTTAATACGTGTAAAATGACATTGGAGGGAAGGATCTTTTGTTTGATGGCGAAGAAAAGGTATTGCTACGTGTGTGGGGGGGATGAGGAACACGCGTAAGCAAATGGATCTGCATTGATCGAGAAGGAATTAAAGTGCTGGAGATGTGGCCTTTCCAAATAAATTAGAAATCGTGTTCCATACTCAGAGTACTTAAGTCGACTAATTTTTCCTGAGACATAGTCGGATTTTTTTCCAGGGCCCTCGATGGGTGGGGGCCCCAAGCAACTGCTTATACGTAAATCCAGCTCTGGCTAGGACGTGTAACAGTATGCACTAAAAAGCGAATTAACGACGAAAAAATGGGCAGTGTGCAAATTGTTCCGCAATGTTGATTATTTGGTTAAAAATGTGATTTATTTGTGTCACGTGTTGCGGCTGATAAATCGGGGGGAATGAAAAAAAAGGGGGGTAGAAATGAAGGATTGTGCGAGTTTCTTTTGGCAGGCATTCATCCAGTGGCTGGTTAATGTGATGTGGTTGTGAGGTGTCGGAGGCCAAACCCCCTCAGCTGGAATTAATTATGAGTGCAGCACTCGTAGCACCCAAAGCATGACGAGATTATGTTAGTATGCGGCACAGACCTCAACAAGCTCCGCCTCCCATTCTTCTCTAAGGCGAGAGGGAACGACAGAGAGGAGCTTCAACTGATTACTCGAGATGATGAAAGACAAGAGGCCTCATTGCCCGCATTTGTTTCGGCTTTTCAGACGCCCTCGTTCGTATTAAGAAAATCCGTTGACAAAAGGCGTGGAAAGCCGACTTTTCAAGGCCTTAATTTTGCGAGATTTATGTCGAACAATTTGTTTCAGTTTGGGATTGGGTTGCGAATTAGGATTGTTTAATTTTGGGAGGTTTTTTTTTTGTTGTTATTTTTTTATTTTATTATTATTTTGTTTTTGTTGTTAAGTAATTCAGCGAGATGTGAGTCGGAACTGGAAATTTTCGTGACCAGAAGTGCGAGGAAATTGGTCAATTTGGTTAAAAATTGGTGGGAAATTAGTTGATGGTGCGTGTAGACCGAGCTTAAAAATGATTTTTGTTCTCATGGGGTCAATTAAGTGTGAAATACCTAATGGTTTTGTTATTAAGGAAAACTGGTTGCCAGCTTAGCTCAGCTCAACTCGACACGGTTCAGTCAGGAATATAAATTTTAAAAAAATGTGTAATATTTTTATCGGCTTGATCTTTTGTCAAGTGTAATTGTGGAGTTGTTGTACGTGATCTCATTTAACGCTTTTTTGCTGTAACGCGATTTCAAAAAAAAATCCCCTTGATGAATTCAATGTGCTAATTGAAGGCAAAAATAAATAAATGAACTACTGTGTTAACTATAACAGTAATTACCGTAAATGCTCTCGTTGAATGCAGTATATTTTACAACGCGGGTCTAAATTGATCAAAAACACTAAAATAAATGTCTAAATTCATCAAAAAACACTTAAATAAATGCCTAAATTCATCAAAAACACTAAAATAAATGTTTGAATTGCAGGGGAAATCTAGATTCTGTCAATAGAGCGCTGGGTGTTCTATCAGAGCATTTACACTATTCATCCCTGACCCCTGTCAATTCACTTTACGCAGTTCCATGCAATGGTAATAAAATTTAAAAGAAAGCAGATTTTCCTGGTTTGATTTTAACACGGATTGCGATGCAATGACCGATGACTGTGAGCGATTGGATTTGCTGCATGAGCGAATTGAAAAGTAGTCCACTGCGCTCCGAGAAGGAAGTTTAATGGGAAATGGATATTACTTTAGTGTGCATGGGTCAGCGCAGATGTAATTTGAAGATGATCTCGCTGCGAGGTTATCTTTGCTGGCGAGAACTTTATACATTCAGTTGACGCGTTTCAAAACTCGTCCACCTCTGGTGGCCAATATTTCACTGTTGAGGACGGTCGTGGCATTGCCCTCTTTGCATTTGTAAGCAAACCCTGAATTATAGAGCTCGGGTTCAAAGCGAAGGGTGCAAGGGTGTGGAAAAAGGAGGTGCACCCGTGCGATGCAGGGCTTCATCTACTATTTATTCCCGTCCCCCTCATCCTCCCTACTCTTGCCAACTCAAAGTCTCCACGTTTCATGCAATATTTGAGGGGAGAAAACATTTTTTTTTTCCGGAAGGGAAACGTGTGGAATTGTAAATTGGCGACCAAGGGAGCGTGGTTGATCGATTGCTATTAGTGATAATATAAAAAAAAAATAACAGGTGAAAAGTTACTCAATTTTTCATGACTTTTGTTTTATTTGGAATTGCATTTTTGGAGTTTATCGGTGAAATGTACTGTTGATGGTGTGATGAACCCCGAATTTGCCCACTCACAGTGCTTATAAAATGGTTGTTTAAAATTTAAAAAAGAAAAAAATTTTACATGCGCTTGGAAGCATCTGTTTGCTAAATTCAATTCTTCACGAATTATTCATTACGTAGCACACTCTAGGCATTTGGAATGTCCTCTCTTTAGGGGGTCAGACATATTATACTTGCAAGAAGCACTAACTTAATTTTTTGCTTTACAATTTTTTAAATTTTTTTTTTTTCTTCTTGAAAACGTCTAGAACGTTATACGTGGCACCTCCATACATAAAAATTTACTTTGAACCGAGGAGAGGGAGGGAGGAAGCGGAGGGGAATTGAGATTCGCCTGCATGGCTGCCTGGCTGCTTCTGCTTCCCCCACGTACTCGCATTCATGATCCTTGGGAAGAAAACGGTGTCAGATGAGGACTATGCATCTCCACCAATCTCTTTGCTGTGCCTGCACAACCAAGAGCTATTCTAAGCCCCACTCGAGCAGGGGGCATTAATATTGAATGTACATCTGCTTGCCACTCGTGCCCACCTACCGAGCTGCCTTGCCGGGGTATTGAGGTGGGGGTTGGCGCGCCAGGGGACAACGTGCATGATGCCAACCAAATACGATAATATTGACAAAATGTTTTTTTTTCTTTCTTTCTTTGAGTTTTTATTTTTATTTTTTTTTATTTCGTTTTAAAATTAATGTTTTTGAGTTATTTTCCGTTTAAGGGCGTTTGCGGCGCATAGCTTTTACGAAAAAATGGTTTTATGTTGCACTTCTTGGCTGTATATCGATCGAAAGGAGAATAAGTTTGCAGTCTGGTAGCATCTATTGGTTGAAGAGCTGCTTCCATTGCAGTGGTGAAGGGTTGTGCAAGAGTGTGTGTATGTGTGTGTGTGGTTGGGTTTTGATGGTGTAGCGTTCGGTTGGGGTTATTGACTTAGTGTGTTTGGGCCAAAAGGAGATTATTATGATTGCGATTATTGTTATTAGAACATCTCGTGCAAGCTGAGACTTGGGTTGTGTTTGGGGTGCAATAATTCATCTCTGCAGGGGATTCTTTATCTTCTTTTGGCCTCAGTTTTTGTGTGCGAGAGAAAGAGATGGCTGGAATACCAGATAGATAGTTATGAGTGCTTTTAGTGAGCAGTTTATGACTGGACTTTTGCCAACGGATATTTTATATCGATCCATTGAATGCGAGTAGAAGTATGACAAGGCGGGACATGTCGTTCGCTCCAAGTAGAAAGTCAAGGAGAAAAATTGCTTCTTTTTTTTCTTCTTTTCTTTCTTTTTCTTTTTGTTACAGGAAGAAAAAGATTTGGGTTTATTGTGTTGTTGTTTTTGAATGACACGGGCAATGATTGAGATGCATAATAGGCGGTTAAACATCGAAAAAAAATCTGGAAATTAATTTTTAATGACAAATAAAATTTCTAAATAAATAAAAAAAATTTCTTTTAAAATTCAAAATCAATTTTTGGATTTAGCTTGAAAATACGACAAAATCACGTATTTTACTGTACACAGGTTAGGTTAACTGGACTTTAATAAACCGAGTTGAAATTTGATCAACTCTCCCCTCTTTGTCTTACATCTCGGTGGCTCCCAACAGAAAACGAATAAAAACGAATAAAGACAAAACAAAAAGAAATAAAAGGAAATCCTAGCTTAAATAAAAACAAGAAAGGAAAGAAGAAAAAAAAAAGAGCCGACGTAGTTTGCAGTTGGAAAAGCGAATCGTGACTTTCTTTGTGTGTATGGAAGGAAAGCAAAGCCAGGCAAAGACAGGGCAGCCCGCTCTGCTTGCTCTGCCCGCTCTGCCCGCTCTCTTTCATTTCTTTCGTTCTCGTTCTCTTTCTCGCTCTTCTCTTCCCCTTTTTGCTTCATCTCCCTCGCACGCCTTCGCTCTGTATCGATTTTAGTGTGGGCAGCTTGAGGAGAAGTGCTTGGGAGGTAATGCTGTAATTTTCAAGCTGGGGCTCCGAACGCATCAGTCGGATGTGCCAAGTCTGCTGAGTGCCTACTTTCCCCTCGCTCTGTTCCAACACTCTTCCGCCCCCTTCACCCTCCGCTTCCCCTTTCTCTTTCTCTTTCTCTCTATGGCGATATCAAGATGGGTTGTGGGCAAAAAGAAAAAGATTTCGACTTAGCTAAAAAGACTCAACTCAGATAAGTAAATTGCTACTGTGGTCGAGGCTTGTAGTGCCCCCATTTTTTTTATATCTCGGCAGTTTGGATCTGCTACTACATTTTTTTTTCTTCTTAATGGGCAAAAGGGTGAAGTTGTTTGTGGTTAATGTTGCGGTTTTTTTATTCTTATTTTTTATTTTTTTTATTTTTTTTTTAAATGGAATTAAAATGAAAATTAAATTGCGTGACATTTTATGGATATGTAAAACAGTTTGATTTATTGCATTATTAATATTCTAGTTAATAAAGGTTAAAGTAATCGTTGAAAAAACACAAAGGAAAACAACTTTTCGAAGAGAGAAAGGGAAAAAAATGTTCAAACATCTTTTTGTATGTGCGACTTGATTTTCTGCTCACGTTTCGTTGATCAGACGGGAATCTGCCAGCAATTCCCTTCAGAGTATGGCAAAAATGGAGACGGGCAGTCGGATGAGACCCAGTGCAGTTGGTGGGAAAGCTGAGACAGCAGAAAATCACTGTCTAGTTTTCTTCTTTTTTTCCCTCTCCTTTACTGCACACTGATCTGAAATCCTTATGTGGTGAGCTCAATGGCCTTTCACTTGTACCTCACCAGCTACTATTCCCATGATGATGAATGGCTCTGGCCAAGTTGAAACTACTAAGCAATCAGATAAAGTGTGGTATCAAGAACTGCATTGCCAGATAGCTTGAGTCGCTTCACTTTTTCATTCCCGTCATAAAATCCAGATAGAAATGCATTTAACTTTTTTTCTTTTCTTGAATTCAAACATTTCTCTTGTAATGATTTTTTAATTGACTTTTTTTTTTCTTGAAATTATTTTCCAGGAGTGGATTTTATCGAGATATCTCAACTTGACCTCAGAAAAGGTAATCACACTAATCTAATCTTTAATTAAAAGGGGGGAAACGAAAAAACAGATCTAAATAATGCACTTAAAAAATGAGTTGTTCGCATGTTCTAATACAATGGGAGTGCTTTCCAAGTGTTATCTAACAGAAAGAAAAAAACAAAAAAACGAGACAATGTTTGAGTCTTGTGAAAATTTCCACTCTTGAAGGTACTGGAGGAGGTGTTGTTGTGTCAGAATTGGCTCGCCTGGTTCCATGAAGCAGGCAGCCGTGCGTGGAGGCAGGCAAGGGAGAGGGGCGGACGAGGCACGAAACTGCTGCTGCACCCATCACTCGTTGGTGGCGGGGGGAAGGTGGTGTTGGGGAGTCATGCTGAGAACCTCGTTGTAATAACACCATCTGTCTGCGCTGTGTGTTTGCCCGCTTTGTTGTAGCAGATGGTGAGAGTTGGGCATTCTTATCTGACAGTCTTGAGTAGAGGGGAAAAGACAAGGCACGTTTGCGGCCTCACTCAGGGACTGTTGGCCTCTGCTGGCGAGGGAGAAACCACAGTCATTGCTTGTTGTTGCCAGGCAGCCTTGTTGATGTTGATATGTGCCCACTGCTCCTATTAATCATTTGTTTTTCAGGGTTTTGCTGCCATGTTCACTTGGTTTTGTGTCTTGTTGAATTTGTCTTTGTTTGCTCCGATGTGTCGCCATTTTTTTTTGATCACGTGATGAAGCGTTATTAAGATTTTTGCAAATCGAGTTTTTAATTGCTTGTTTTAAGTGGTAAATAAAACACTCGGTGTCGTGTTCCGAAGGTTTAACACGAGTTTCGTGTAAGATTTTGTGTCGGTGCTCGTGGCGCGATGAAAATAGCATAGGCGCGGTCGAAAAAGCGCAATAGCTCGTTTTACGTGATTTGACACGAGAATCTCGTTTTGACCCTCGTGGCACGACCTTTGGCCACGAGTTTCATCGTGTTTTCAGCCAATTTTGGACACTGGAATCACGTGTTAATTCTTGTTATGTCGATTGTTTATTTGAAGAGTCGTCTTAGGATCGTGGCACACAACTTTTCGGACGAGTAAAACGGATGGTGAAGAATTCCTAATTTGTTTTACTGAACAACTCGAAACCACTTGTCTCTTCGAATCCCAACTTTTATGACTTAAAACGCATTAAGAGTGGGGCGGTGTCTGATTGCCTTCTAATTTGTTTCTTCGGCGTTCTGGATTAATGAAATATTCTTGGCAGTCGCCGAAATAAAAAGTGGGAGACAAGCGCCAAAAATGCAATTGAGAGCGTACTTCCGTTGATTGTGTTGCTCAGTTTACACTTGCCATTTCCTCGTGTTTCCCACTCCACGGTCCAGACACAAACAGAGCCCTGAACCGTGCCACGTGCATACAGGGGGACCCGTTTCGAGAGTGTCTGCAGTCTTCCTCTCGGCTTTTATGGAGAGTGCAGTCAAGCATGTGGAATTTCAGAGGGGGAAGATGCCTCCTCCAGGCAGCCACTTTCCAGTCACTTCTGTGGACAGGCCTTTGTAAGCTAACAAGTCTTCATTCACTGGACGCCCTTCGCGCTTTTTCTTTTTTTCTTTTTTCTTTTTTGGTTCTTTCGTAACCACAGCAAATGCTTGTTGTCAGGATGGAGGAAAAGTTTGAGATAAGATGCTCCTTGGGGTTTTCTTTTCTGCTTGTAGTGTCACGAGTCTCCAAAGAGACTGGACAAACAGAAAACGGAAGTGGGGAATTTTTTTATTTGGCGTTTTACAGGATTTTTCGAAGTTCTTTGTGGAAGGAATATTTTTTTTTGTGTGTCTAAATTGAATAAAAATGTTAACATAGGCGGAGTTAAGAGGTCAGTGTATCGTATAGGGCTTAGCGAATTCTTTTGTCGACTAAATGACGGATGACCAAGAGAGGAATGTTAAGCTGACGAGGTCGTTTGGGTGGATGAAGTGCACCAATGGGAGAAGGACAGTTTGCGGGCTCCATGAGGTGTAATCCGTGTCCCTTTTGAAACTGCGTTTGTTGATGAACAGATGGTCAGGGGTTTTGAAATCTTTTTTTTTTTCAGGCTCTATTTCCTGCTTTTTAAAATTAGAAACGCAGGTTTTTACAAAATACAAATAAAAATGTTGTGTTGTTGGTAAATATATTGCGGGGGAAATGGTGGTTGGCATAATTTTGACTCAAGAGTGCATTTTTCTGTCTGGAATAAGGAAGAGGAATTTTTGTTTCTGATTTTTTCAATTTTATTACATTTTATTGAATTTTTTTTTCAGTTTAATTTGGATTTTTTGGATTTTTTGGATTTTATTCAGGTTTTTTCAGTTTTAGTCAGATTTTATCGCTTTTATTTAGATTTTTTTCAATTTTTTTTACATTTTTTTAATTTTATTTACATTTTTTTAAATTTTATTTATATTTTATTTTTTAACCAAATCCAATTCAATCATTTTCCATTCAATTTAAACGTCCAAAATGTTAAAAGCAATTGCTTAATGCAATTTGAAATTTGATTTCCTTTTTCCTTTCTTTCTTTCTTTCCATCTTTGTTTCTTTCTTTGCTTTTTTTTAAAACCCAACGTCTCGAGGCATCAAAATCTGAACGTGATGTTAGCAAGAAAAGATAATTATTGACTCCTCGTGTTTTCCGTGTCCATGCAAATCAGCGCCTCTCGTGACTCTAATGGCTACAATAACAGGCAAGATAAATGACTCATCATTAAGTTTGAGTGCTTTGCCTGACTAGCACGTTCTAGTTTGACTTTGCTATGCGATGAAAAAGTGGAGAGGCAACCTGGGTTTAACACGATATGAAATTTGCCTCGGCTCCCCTTATCCTCGCCGTATTTGAGGCTAGTCATGTGTCCATTTTGAATAATGGATCGTGTCGTGTTTATTAAGAAGGGATCAATTTGGAGCAAGGAGGCTGCTGTCTCTATGGTGCATGCAATATCGATTTATATCTCACGCACAAACAAGCAAACCAGAGCTATGCAACTCGCTTTTTTTTCTGCTGCGCCCTAGACACAAGGCACACACACACTGGAAATTAATAAGTGTGCAGCAGATGAAAAATCTCCTTTTATGGTGGTTGAGTTTTGAATTTCCGTTGTGCCAGTATTTCTCTTTTCTTCAAAAATTAATTAAAATGAAACAAACCTAAGTGGAAATATGCCAAACTAAAAATTCTAGTTTGTAAGTTTGCAACAATGCGAGCAACAATGTTTTTTAATAATTAGTGGAGATCGTTTACCAAGTTTACATGGTCACAGTTTTCCAGCATAGTGAACGTTTGAATTATTCAAACGAGTTTTCTGCAAAAGGAATGCTAATTTGGAAAACTGAATTTCATTTGTGTAAGATGGATTTTGGGTGATTTGCGCATTGCCATTTGCAATGTCAACACCCAAGTAAGTACAGCACTTGTCCGCATTATCAACCGATAAGCGTATGGTTTTCTAGATAAATAAAATTACGTTTTTTCACTTATCAGGAAAACTATCCATGTAAACTTCATATTTGTTGCAAAAAAAATTTTTTTTTTGGATTTACACCAAATTTTGAATTTTTTCCAAATCTTTTAAAGAAATCAGAAATAGCTTTGCTGGCAAACTTACACAATTTTATTTTATTTCGTTACAATTTTTTTATTAACATGCAATAAAAATTCATAGAGATTGTTGGTTGCACAATTCTCACTTTGGTCAGGATGAGTTTTTGGCTCTGCATCAAATTGAACGACCGAATTAAGTTGTTGGATGAAACATAATCATTTCTTTTGTATGCTCTTTCGCGCACCAGATAACTCCGTCGATGCCCTCTGTCATCACTATGGGTGGCCTGTTTCTCTTTATTCAGGACAACCTTGGAATTGCAACTCTTGAGTTATTTCACAACCGAACCTGTGGCTGAACGTCATTTTTTATTCATTCATATTTCTTACAGCCTTTCCCAGGCGAGGGTGGCATGCAAAACAACTTGAATAGAGATGAGAGAGTGAGACTACCTTATACCTTTTTTTTTTTCTTCAAACATTGAGTCACGAAGTATCTGAGATTGTCTGATTTATCTTTCGACCTAAAGTTACGAGCCCCATTAATATTCATCAAGAGTTTTGCGAATAGAATCTGAGTTTGGTGGCACGTTTCAACAAACTTGTTGCATAGCAAAAACAGGCGTACTAGTTCCAGATTGCTATCGTGTTGGCAAATGGCAAGAATAAGCTTCTATCTATCTCGCACAGACAAATCTTGCGCATTCTGCACTCGTCCATATCTCCCAGTGCATTCGCATTCTCGATTCTCCCCCTTTCTAACTGCTGTGAATCACACTTGACATGATTATTATGACAAGCTATGAGATTATACAGCTGTGGGTACTTTGTGTACGTTTTTTTTTAATGGTAACACCTGTATATACACCACTTTACTTTACCTTGGAAATGAGGCCAGGCAATTGCAAATTAGTTGGTACTTACGACAAATTTCAAGTTTATCTTTCATCTATTGTCTGCTTGGAGGTTGAGAACAATGTGGTCGTAAATCATTGGCTGGGTGATGACGAAAACATAAATAAAATGTTGGCGTGGCAAAATCTATATAAAATAAATGGGGCGTTCGGAGATTCGAGCGCGGAGAAGAACGTGGATAAATTATCAATACCGGTTGTAGTTAACAGCCTAGGGATTAAAGGAGTTTTGGATTCAGGTGGTTTTCGGAACATTATATCGGTGACGTATTGGCAGGTAGATTGCAACTGTCTCGTCATGACTGTTCTAATATAGTAAACAACTCATTAACTTCCTCTTTAACGTGAAAATCATGTTATTTTATTGCGCTGGGAATGTCGGGCAGTCGTTTTTTGCTCGGTTCTTGAGATTTACGGTTTAATCAATCATCCCAAGTGGTTTAGTGCTACAATGAAGTTTAAATTAGAAATGGTGAATTTGGATTTGTGGTTTCGATTTGGCGACGTTTAAATATTGAAATTGGTTTGAGTTCGGTGGAAATTTGATTTTGATCGGAAACTCGGGAGTGCTCAACTGGAGTTGGGGGTTATCCACGGGATGCACAATATTGGCCAGATACGACTGACTGATGAGGAATTATTGGTTCGAGTGTGCGTGGATGAAGACCGAAACCGATGCTGCGTTTGGCGGATTAGCAAATTAATTAATTAAAATAATAACAACGCTTTTATTTGGTATCGCAACATAATTACAACGCAGAAAGAAAGGTGTGCGTTTGACCCGCGTCTCTCTTCCGCGTGTGATGAATGAGAAAAGTCTACACTTCATCAAATAACTGCTGAACGAAGGTCAGTGCCATGCAATTTACGTAATTACTCTCGAGCGAACGCTGCCGGCTATCGCTGCATTATCTATCTAGAGATTTTTTAGTCTTTTATTTTTTAATTAACGGAAATAAATAAATAAATAAATAAATAAAAGTGAAATAAATAAATAAAAATGTTCCGTGTTATGATGGAGGGGATTTAAATGGCGTAACACGATCAAGTAAACAATTCATGTTTTCTTTCTTTATTTCCAGGGGGTGGGGTTGTGTGAAGCGTGGATATTTGGTCAGGTCGAGCATTTCAAAATGACTGCTATTGTCCAGCAGGATGTGTGTGTGCATCTGGTCGAATGGCTCTCATGGGAAGGCACGAATAGAAAAGAGGGAGGAATCGACCAGACACCCGACTTAAACCCACACACATCTGCTCCTTCCTACCTCCTTCAGCACTCACTCTTTTCCTTTTCTACTCTGTTTACCACAGATAAATTCCCACTATTATGTCTACAAAAGGACAAAAAGTTGAAAATTCCATCTTCAGACTGTTCGACCGTAATTTACTCTAATCTCGTTATAAGTTACTGCAAATTTCCCACCCGTGGGATCTTATTTTGCTCTTGTCTGTGTTATTTTTGGGGAAACAAAACATGCGTAAAAGTCATTTAATTATTAAAGCTGAAGTAAGAATTATTCTGAAGAGATTTTTTTTTTTTTTAATGGGTCAAATCAGACAATTGGGAATCAGTTTAACACGGAAGATCTTAATTATCAGTTTCATTATGTTCAGTCAAAATAATCCTGTTTAAAAATAAAGTTTAAAACAATTAAGTTAGATTGGAAGAATATTTTTTTGTAAACAGCGCTTAGCAGGAAAGCTCATGGGGCAGCAGATTATAACTTGTATTGCATTACCGCTTTCGCCA
>JAQIXU010002197.1:0-13087 GCA_034701245.1 Strigamia transsilvanica
CGGCCGTGGTTGTGGCGCCACACAGCTCAGCCATACCACGAAGGATCGCGATGTATGCTGAGATCGATTCCGTGTCCCTCCTCATACGGGCGCCCAGTTGATGTCTCTGGACGACAGGGCGCGGTGCAGGAGAAAAGTGATTTCGAAGAAGGAGTGATACCTGTTCGAATGTTTGCTTGTTGAGCTTTTCTGGGTAGACCAGATTATGAGCTAAAGAGTAAGTTTGTGGGCCTACGATGGCCAAAAGGAACGACCGTTTCGAATCCTTGTCGATTTTGTTGAGCGTGACCAGCTCCTCGAAAACTTCCAAATACAAATCCCACTCCTCGGCAGATGTGCCGAGGAATGGGGTTGGCGTACCGATCAAAGAGGCTGAATTCGCCATGCTAGCGATTGGAAGCTTCACGTCTTCTTTCGAATCCGCATTCGATTTGGATTCGCCAACTTGGGTCATATTCCAATGTCGACTGCGCCATTTAATACGTTCTTGCCTGATTTCGATGCATCAGCTGCTGTGACAACTGGCTAACAGTGAGGAGTTGTCAGAGGTAGACAGCTTCAACTCATGTTCTTATTGACTTAGTTATTTTTCAGGTTTTCAATACCAAAGAGAAGAGAGACCTTCACTCAGAGGAGATTTGGAGTTAACTGATGTTTTTATTTATAGATCGAGACTGTGTTGCAAAGCTCGCGCTTTGCAACAGTACATTTGTTATGTGCCGATTGTAGCACGTTTACATGGTTGTGCTTATTGTAGCACAATATATTGTTAACTAACGATTTATATAAAGATGGCAGGATGCCACAAAAACCTTAATAGATGTTGGATGCGGCCCTACACTCCGAGCTCCTCTCATCGCTGGTAGATACGGGTGCGAAGTTGTTTGCGCCGATTTTCTGGAAACTAGCCGCCAATTCGTACGGAATTGGTTAGAAAAAGGACACGCAGCTTTTGATTTCACCAAGCAATTTAAACACGTAGCTCAACTCGAAGGCAAAGAGTATGTAAAATACCGATTATGCTAATAACAGAGATGATCGCATTCCGGACTGACATAAGTGGCGTAGCGTGGGGGTGCCACCAGTGCGGTGGCGCTGGGCGCACAATTTCCAAATAAAACAAAACACACTTTATTCAGAATATTTTGTCTTCAGGTGCTGGCAACGCACGCTACGCCGTGGGTGTCCGCATATTTACTGTATATTCAGTGCCCTTTACTCGACGGTTTAATCAATCTTTTTATTTTTATTATCTAGTGACATTGGATATCTGGAGGAAAGAGTGAAAAAAAGCGTGAAAGAAGTGATTTTTTGCGACTTTTTGGTAGATAACCCTCTGCATCCTCGTCCTCTGCAGCAGTTCGACATCGTCACGGCCAGTTTGAGTTTGGACTGCTACTCCGACTTAAAGAATTACTTCAAAGGTGCCGAAGGAATCAGCAGCTTGGTTCGTCCGGGCGGGTTCCTCGCACTGGGCAGTTCTTTAGAGAGTAGTTATTACACAGTGGGCGATAAATCGCTTCCGAGCGCAAACGTGAATGGCGACACTGCTAAGAAAGCTCTGACTGCAGCTGGATTAAAAGTTTTGGAAGTCTGTCAGTATTTTTCCCTCGCGACTGAAGTGGATTCGGATATCAATGGTTGGTTTACGGTTTATGCAATCAAACAATAAAGAGTCAAATTTGATTTCATTTTATTATTTTTGCGAAAATTTGATGGAATAAAGATTAGTTGAACGTTATCTCAGCTAAAGGTCATTGACTTCAAATCAACTTGCACTCTTGCAGTGCTCAATCTTTTTAAAATTGTTTCGGTTTGCACTTTGAACTGCGGCATAACTGGGTGAGAGTTGTTTGTAACATAGTTCAAACTCGACTTTGTCTCGTCTGGTTTGTGTTTGCTTGGACAAAAAATGGGGTCAGACAGTTATCAGTCTCTGCACTCTGCTTTTTGCAACTGAACTTAAAAACATGGTAGTCCCAGACGTTAAGAAGGCGTACGAAAAGAATTTTGATAGAAGAACACCAAGAAAGAGTTGTGGTAAATTATAAAATTGCTTTTTCAAAGTATCAATGAATTGCTCATACCAAAGTAGCAGAAATATATAGAATAAATGTCGAATTTACATAGACATTATAATGAGAGTAGTTTTATTGCTTTAATTTGTGCCGAAATTATACAAATTTATTGAGGGGGATTAGTCCCACGCAACAATTCACCGATTAAGTATCGACTACCCAACTCATAGAAGAGACGAATAGTTAATAATTTAATTAACACACTCAGGTTTATTCTGCCATAGAACACAATGCCTTTGTGCCATTACTTTGTAAGTTTTCTTTGTAAGTTCATTTTTTGATTACTGTCAGTAAAGATTTGGTTTGCATACAGTAATGATGCCTTGTCCTAATCTCACCTTATTCTGGTTCTGGCCTCTATTGACTAAAGCCGGTTAGGGCTAGTTGGTTAGGCTTCCGCCACCCCCTTCCACTGAGGTCGTGCCACTGACTACTATGCTGCCAGGCAGCGGGTAAGTTACCGGATTGCATGGGTAAAACCAGCCTCACCCCTTCTTCGGCTGTGATCGGCCACAGTATTAATTGTATTAATTACAGAAATTGTATACAATCTTAACCAACATCTTTTTTAGATTAGAGTTAATTTTTGCACTTCAAACTTTATTGCAGGAAGCATCAAGTTAAGATTTTAAATGAAGTAGTTTTTTCTATCCAGTAGAGCTTGGAATGGAAAATATCACGAACCAGAATGCCATTTCAAAGTTATCGACTATCGTGACTATAAAAAAATAAAAAACATCAGTGGAAAATTTATGTTCAAATTGCTTTCACAACATTTCCAAAATTTACAATGCATTGATAATTGCTACAATAACAGCTTGTAACTTCATATTAATGACATTTTAGTAAACGTAAGTAATCATTGAAACATCCCAAAACGTTTTCGATTCTTTCGAATCTTCTTCAGTGGGTAAATAAGAATCGAAAACGTTTTGGGTTATTTCAATGATTACTTACGTTTACTAAAATGTCATTAATATGAAGTTACAATTCAACTAGAAAAAACGTTAAAACGAGGTGTAAAATACAATAACAGCGCAATGGCAAGAGAGAGTTTCTAGGGCTTAACTATTTTCACTGTAGCTACTTCCTCGTGAATTTTGGTTCTTTGCCATAGCGACTCATTGAAAATCTTGGTTTGCTCCGGTACATTTGGAGCCCTGTTTCTGCCCCCTTTTTTTTTCCTGTTTTGATTTGTGAATTAATATTTATTAACAAGGTCCGAAACTTGAAACTGACCAATTCTGTGACCTTTACATTTGGTTACGATATCAGTATACTACATAAGTTATTAGATCGACATTAATAGCATTGGCTGCGTTTTGCTGAAAGTGTAAACATGGCGGATGTTAAGGAGATTTACGAAAGGGATTTCGATGGCCTGCAATTTGCAGAGCGCTATTGTGGCGAAGATTGGGCAGTTGGCAACCAGTGGTTCATGGAAGACTTTTATCATCGTCTGTTCACACAAGGTGCAAACACCATCATTATAATTAATACTTGATATGAAATTCAATTTCTACTCTTTTATTTATTAAAAATAGGCAAATTGCGAGGTAAAACTTTAATAGATGTTGGATGCGGCCCTACACTCAGAGCTCCTCTCATCGCTGGTGGATACGGCTGCGAAGTTGTTTGCGCCGATTTTCTGGAAACTAACCGCCAATTCGTACAGAATTGGTTAAAAAAAGGACACGCAGCTTTTGATTTCTCCAAGCAATTTAAACACGTGGCTCAACTCGAAGGCAAAGAGTATGTTGATATTTAGTAGGCTTACCATACGCGACGTATGGTAGCCTACTAACATGTGGCGCAATCTAGTCTGTAGACGGCCCTGACTTCAATACCCCCCGTGGGTTAGACATCAGGGACGCGCCCCATGCAGAATATTTTGTCTTCAGCGGGGGAGGGGTACTGAACATGGGTCTTCGCATATTTACTGTATATTCAGTGCCCTTTACTCGACGGTTTAATCAATCTTTTTATTTTTATTATCTAGTAACATTGGATATCTGGAAGAAAGAGTGAAAAAAAGCGTGAAAGAAGTGATTTTTTGCGACTTTTTGGCAGATAACCCTCTGCATCCTCGTCCTGTGCAGCAGTTCGATATCGCTACAGCCAGTTTGAGTTTGGACTGCTACAAAGGACTGGATTACTTCAAAGGTGCCGAAGGAATCAGCAGCTTGGTTCGTCCGGGCGGGTTCCTCGCACTGGGCAGTTGTTTAGATAGTAGTTATTACAGAGTGGGCGATAAATTGTTCCCGAGCGCAAACGTGAATGCAGACACTGCTAAGAAAGCAGTGACTGCAGCTGGATTCAAAGTTTTGGAAGTCTGTCAGTTTTTTTTCCACGAGGCTAATGTGGATTCGGAGCTCAATGGTTTTTGTACGATTTATGCAATCAAGCTGTAACGAGTCAAATTTTATTTCTTTTTATTATTTTTGCGAAAATTTGATGGAATAAAGATTAGTTGAACGTTGTCTCAGCTAAAGGTCATTGACTTCAAATCAACTTGCACTTAGTTAACTTATGTAATTGCGACCGTTGGTGAGATAAACAATCATGCTGTACCCCGTTTGCTTCGCCACTGAATTTGCACTTTGCATTGATAAATTGGTATATACGCAAAAACTCACAAAACCAAATTGAATAACATGGTGGATATTAAGAAGTTGTACGAAGAAAATTTCCAGGGCCAGAAGTACGCCGAGTGCTACATAAAAGAGTCAAAATTAGAAAACAGGTGGTTTATGGAAGATTTTCTTCATCGTCTTTTCAAAGAAGGTAAAAAAAAACTAACCAATATTCTAATTTATTTAGCTTTAATTTATTATTACCGTATGCTGCAATAGGAAAATTGAAGGGAAAAACTTTGATCGATGTTGGATGTGGCCCCTCGGTCCGAGCCCCGCTTATAGCGGGTGGGTTCGGATGCGAAGTATATTGCGCAGATTTACTCAAAAATAACCGCGATTTCGTGCTAAATTGGCTGGAAAATGGACTGGCCGCCTTTGATTACACGGCACAATTTGCGCACGTTGCTCAACTTGAAGGCATTAGGCAATAAGTTTTACATAATGTGCAATGTCCACAGTATAATAATATAATTTATTTTGTTTAGTGAGATTGGTTATTTGGAAGAAAGAGTCAAGAAATGCGTGAAAGAAGTGTTGTTTTGTGACATTATGGCGGATGACCCTCTGCATCCTCGTCCATTGCAGCAGTTTGATATCGTCACGTCCAATTTGGTTTTGAGTTGCTATCCAGACCAGGCAGAGTACCTGAAAGGTGCCAAAGGGATCAGTAGATTGATGCGTCCAGGAGGGTACCTCGTTTTTGGGGGTTCCATGCGTGGTTCTTATTACCAAATTGATGATAAAATATTCCCAAGCTCAAACGTGGATGAGGAAATAATTAAGAGAGTTTTTACAGAGGCTGGGTTGACAGTTTTAGAAGTTCATGGGCATTATTTTACTGGGCCAGTTGTAGGGTCTGATATTAAAGGTTTTTGTACTCTGTATGCAACCAAAGCCAAAGTCTAAATTCCATGATTTCATGGGGCAGCAGTACTTTGTATTGCCATGCTTTTATTGCTTGGTTGATTGAAATTATATTGTATTTTGAATGCCAAAGCATCATTAAAAATATACTGTAGGTGATGCTTGGCTACAAGCTTGTAACACAATAAAGAGTTAATTATAACCCAAAAACTGTAGTTATTAGTTATTATTTAATCTTTTGAATCCGTCTTCTCTAGTTTCGTTTTCGTACTGTCAATAAAGCGGCGGCCATCTTCGGTTTTATGTCGTTATCGTCAAATAACAAAGGAAATTTAGCTCGTAATGGTTATAATACCGATTTTAACACACGTAATGAAAATTGATTACTTAATTCGGCTTCTATGCAAAAGTACTCGGCTTTCGCTACGTTTGAGTAATAAAACTCGGGGCAGCTGCGAGAGCACTCGTAACTAATTTACAGCAGCGAAGCGGGTGAAAAATGGCAACCGAAATGAAGAAATTGTACGAGCGTGAATTCGACTCCAAGGCGTACGTGGCTGAATACGTTAATGACCAATCGATTGTCGAACATTATTTAATCGAAGAGTTCTATCACAACTTATTCAATCAAGGTTTTCGAACAAATCAATTACGTCACGCGTAATCTACATTGATTTGCTCTATTTTCTATAGGAAAAGTGTCCGGGGAAACACTATTAGACGTCGGATGTGGCCCAACAGTTCGTCCCGCACTTTCAGCTAGTAAAATAGTGCCGAAAATTTATTTGTGCGATTTTTTGGAGCGAAACTTAGCCCTCCTTGACAAATGGCGAAAAAACGAAGCGGATTGCTTGGATTTCAGCGCGGAATTCAAATACGTCGCTCAGTTGGAAGGGAAAAAGTAAATAAATCGTTCGCGTATCGTTTGACTTTAAATTTTTATTTTAAAAAAAAATTGATTCAGGGATACTAAATATCTGGAAGAACGAGTGCGAAAATCGATCGTTGGTTTGTTCTATTTTGACGCGGTGGGCGAATTGTCGGAGCAGTTGAACACGTTTCCGGACGGACACCGTCAATTTGATATCGTCACGTGTAGTTTGTGTCTGGATTGCATCGTCGAAGATAAAGATTATTTCAAGGCCGTGAAGAATTTGGCGGGTTTGGTGAGTCAGGGTGGGTATTTGGCTTTGGTCTTCTCGATCGAAGGCAACAAGTATAAGGTGGGAAAAGTAGAGATAAACGCGGCATACATCGACGAGGAGAAGATTAGGAAATCGATGACTGATGCCAAGGTGACGATTGTCGAGTTGAAGAAACACTTGTATAAATCGCAATTGCCAATTTCGAACGAGAAGGGACTTATTACGGTGCTGGCAACCAAAGGGTTCAATTAATTCAATAATTGTATTAACCCAATACAGGATAAAGTAAAAAGTTAATAAATTAATCAATAAAATGTCTAAAACAGACTGAACTTATCAGAATTACTATTTAATGATGCATTTTATTACTGCAAAACGGGAGTTTTGTTTACAAATCAAATCGAGAGAAATAATAAATAAACATTTGTCAATTTGACTAGGGTGCTGCGTACCATTTGTTCAGATTAGGTAGGTGGTTTTATTTCTTTTAAATGATCGGGTTTTGCAAAAATTAGACGTGAAAAGTGGTTAAAATTACGTAAAATAGCATCATTGGTTTGACCTTCCCTAGCTTAATATTACAATCGTCCCACAGTTATTTTGGGATATTTATTTAATTAGATATTCCAAATTGGAAATTTCTGCTTCTTAAACTCCAGCATAACAATATTGTGTGCTTCACTGCATTTGTCAACTAACAGCCTCATCTAAAAGCATCATCTTACAGCTTCTAACTTTCACCAGCAGATCGCACTGGCAATTTGCTACTTGTGCCCTCTATAAATTTAGTAGCGAACTAAAAGATAAGACTAAAAGAAGATGGAGAGTGGTATGCTTTGCTCATATGGAAAACTTAGCAGTGCCGCGGAAACTAATGAGTTTGGCTATTTCTTCCTTAACAAAAATTGATTTAAAAAGGTAAGGATGAGCTGTGGCAAATTATGAAATTGAATTTTGAATGTATTTTTACTTTTTAGATGAAACAATGGCAACCTCAGATGTTCTCTTTCGTCTCTCTTGTTTACAAATCCAGAAGTGGATAAATACTTTAACCTAGTGAATTTAAAAACAGATTCATCATAATCATTTATTACCTTGCAACACCTGCAGCTGCTCCATTTGATTGATTGATTGATTGATCTTTATCACTAGTACTTAAAAACTCAATGTTCAGATCTCTGAAAGTGATGACTCATTTCCACCAACTTTCATTCCTTCAACTATAATTCCCATTTGCTTTGGGTTGCAGTTAGAAACATGACAGATATAAAAAAGTTGTACGAAAAAGAGTTTCAAAGCAACTCTTATGCTAAGCACTTTGTAACAGAAGTGGAATTTGAATACACGTGGTTTATCGAGGAGTTTTACCATCGTCTGTTTCAGCAAGGTAATACAAACTTGTATAAAGAAAATGGCATAATTTGAATGAAAACATTTATTTTCAAATAGGAAAATTGAAAGGAAAAACGTTGATAGATGTTGGATGTGGCCCTACACTCCGAGCGCCTCTAATTGCCAGTCGATATGGCTGTCAAGTTTCCTGCGCAGATCTCTTGCAAAAGAACCGCGATTTCTTGCAAAATTGGTTGGAAAATGGGCACGATGCTTTTGATTTTTCAAAGCAATTCAAATATGTTGCGCACCTCGAAGCTAAAGAGTATACGAACTCAATAAATCGACATATTCTATCTTTTCTAACTATGATTTTCTAATTTTTGCATAGTGACATTGAATATTTGGAAGAAAGAGTCAAGAAATGCATTCATCGATTGATTTATTGTGACATTTTGGCGGATAATCCTCTGCACCCAGCGCCATTGCAGCAGTTTGACATCGTTGTTTCCAGCTTGTGCTTAGATTGCTATCCGGATGAGGAAGATTATCTGAAAGGTGCCAAAGGAATCAGCAGTTTGGTTCGTCCAGGAGGGTACCTCGCTTTTACCAGTTCCATGGGTACTAATCAGTACAGAATCGGGGACAAAATACTGCCGTGTCCGAATGTGAGCCCAGCATTGGCCAAGAGAGCTTTTACTGAAGCTGGAATGAAAATTTTGGAAATCTGCGCAATTTATTTTAAAAACAAACCCGGCAACACCAAAGGATTTCTAACCCTCTATGCCGTCAAATTTTAAGGTAACTCGTGTCTCACTCAATTTACCATCAATTTTATATCAAAGACCACATAAATATCACATAGATTAAATAAATATCTTTTTGTACTTTGCGCCATGCAATCTTTGGGCGTGAGCAGCGAACCATGGCGGATATTAAGAAGTTGTACGAAGAAACTTTCCAGGGACAGGTGTACGCCGAGTGCTACATAAAAGAGTCAAATTAGAAAACAGGTGGTTCATGGAGGATTTTCTTCATCGTCTTTTCAAAGAAGGTTAAAAAAACCTAACCAATATTCCAATTCATTTAGCTTGATTTTATTATTACGCTGCAATAGGAAAATTAAAGGGCAAAACTTTGATCGATGTTGGATGTGGTCCCTCGGTCCGAGCTCCCCTTATAGCTGGTGGATACGGATGCGAAGTATATTGCGCAGATTTACTCAAAAATAACCGCGATTTCGTGCTAAATTGGCTGGAAAATGGACTGGCCGCCTTTAATTACTCTGCACAATTTGCGCACGTTGCTCAAATTGAAGGCATTAGGCAATAAATAAGTTAAACGTAATGTGCAATGTCCACAGTATAATAATATAATTTATTTTGTCTAGTGAGTTTGGTTATTTGGAAGAAAGAGTTAAGAAATGCGTGAAAGAAGTGTTGTTTTGTGACATTATGGCGGATAACCCTCTGCATCCTCGTCCATTGCAGCAGTTCGACATCGTCGTGTCGAATTTAGTTTTGGATTGCTATCCCGACGAGGCAGAGTACCTGAAAGGTGCCACAAGAATCAGCAATTTGGTGCGTCCTGGAGGGTACCTCGCGTTTGGGAGTTCCATGGGTTGTTCTTATTACCAAATTGGTGATGAAATACTCCCAAGCGCAAACGTGGATGGTGCAACACTTGGGAGAGTTTTTACAAAGGCTGGATTGACAGCTTTACAAGTTTCTGAACATTATTTTACTGGGCCAGTGGGAGGGACCGATAGTAAAGGTTTTTGCACTCTCTACGCAACCAAAGTTAATACCTAATTTATATGATTGAAATATCATTCAGTACTTTGCATCGTGTTGCTTTTATTGCTTAATTAATTGGAATTGTATAGTATATTTCCAAAGCATCAATAAAAATAAAAATGTAGTGTAAGCGATGCTTGGATGTATAAACAATAAATAATTATCACACAAATACTATAGTTGTTATTTAATTCTTTTGAATCCGTCTTCTCTAGTTTCGTTATCGTACTGGCAACAAAGCGGCGGCCATCTTCGGTCTTGTGTCGTCATCGCCAACAACAAAGGAAATCTAGGTCGTAATCGTTATCTCATTTAAATAATCGTTATCTCCTTTAAATAGCACATTAATTAAAAAGAATTATTATAGCACAGAAATTGCTTCAAGATTTCAACACACGTAAGTGATGATTTAATATAATGATGATTGATTGATTATTTAATTTGGTTTCCACGCAGAAGTTCATCCGGGTACTCGGCTTTCGCTACGTTGGGGTAATAAAACTCGAGGCAGCTGCGAGAACACTCGTAACTAATTTACATCAGCGAAGCGCGTGAAAAATGCCAACCGACATGAAGAAATTGTACGAGCGTCAATTCGACGCCAAGGCGTACGTGGCTGAATACGTTAATGACCAGTCGTGCGTCGAAAATTGGTTAATCGAAGAGTTCTATCACAACTTATTCAATCAAGGTTTTTGAACAAAAGAATTACGTCACGCGTAATCTCCATTGATTTGCTCTATTTTCTATAGGAAAAGTGTCCGGGGAAACACTATTAGACGTCGGATGCGGCCCAACAGTTCGTCCCGCACTTTCAGCTAGTAAAATAGTGCCGAAAATTTATTTGTGCGATTTTTTGGAGCGAAACTTAACCGTCATTGACAAATGGCGGGAAAACGAAGCGGATTGCGTGGATTTCAGCGCGGAATTCAAATACGTCGCTCAGTTGGAAGGGAAAAAGTAAATAAATCGTTCGCGTGTCGTTTGACTTTAAATTTTTATTTAAAACAAAAAATTGATTTAGGGATACTAAATATCTGGAAGAACGAGTGAGAAAATCGATCGTCGGTTTGTTTAGTTTCGACGTCGTGGGCGAATTGTCGGAGCAGTTGAAGGCGTTTCCGGACGAAAACCGTCAATTCGATATCGTCACGTCGAGTTTGTGTCTGGATTGCGTTACCGAAGATAAAGATTATTTCAAGGCCATGAAGAATTTGGCGGATTTGGTGAGTCCGGGTGGACATTTGGCTTTGGTCAACTCGATCGAAGGCACCATGTACAAGGTGGGAAAAGAAGAGATAACTGCGGCATGGATCGACGAGGAGAAGATTAGGAATGCGCTCACCGATGCCAAGTTGATGATTGTCGAGTTGAAGAAACACATCTATAAATCGCAATTGCAAATTTCGGACGAGAAGGGACTTTTTACGGTGTTGGCCACCAAAGGGTTCAATTAATTCAATAATTGTATTAGTTTATTAAAGAATAAATTAAAAAGTTAATAAAGTAATAAATGGAATGCCTAAAACAGATCGAGGTTATCAATACTACTAAGTTTTATTCGAGTTATTATAACAGGAAGCAATTCACGAGTCAGAATACCCGTTTGCCATCTACCGGATTTTACGTGAAGTTTCCAAATTCGCAGGAGAATTCCTAGATGGCGCCAGCGCATTCTACGTGAATTTACAGTAAAATTAAAACGAGTTTATTGCAACAGTTTGATGTATACTAATATTCGCGCATTGAAACTAGACGGAATAATGGTTTCAAATGTAAGTTTAATACGAGTTATTAAAACATGACGTAATTAAGAACAACGAATACTCGTTTGCCATCTATCGGATTTCGAGTGAACTTTACAAGTTCGCAGGAAAATTCCTAGATGGCGTGGTTTCACTTTAGTACATAATTCTGACACCAGGTAACGCCACTATTGCGCATGTGCGCGGACCAAGGTTACTACTTTAAAATTTTTTCCGATTTTGCATTTAGGTTAGTCTGGGTTCTTCTGAGCCAATCACAGCGTCGCTTCATCGCGTCAATGCAAATGTATCCACGTGATTTTTTTGGACTTTAAAAGCCACTGCACTCGTTCTTTCAGCCATTCGAGCTTGGACATCAGATGCGTCAAGATAACTATATATAGATGCGTAAGTATATTTTCTTTACTTTGTACTCATTTTTATTCTTTAGTTTGTGACGCATTTTAATTCTTTAGTTTGTCACGCAATTTTATTCTTTAGTTTGTCACGCATTTTTATTCTTTAGTTTGTCACGCATTTTTATTCTTTAGTTTGTCACGCATTTTAATTCTTTAGTTTGTCACGCATTTTAATTCTTTAGTTTGTCACGCATTTTTATTCTTTAGTTTGTCACGCAGTTTTATTCTTTAGTTTGTCACGCAGTTTTATTCTTTAGTTTGTCACGCAATTTTATTCTTTAGTTTGTCACGCAATTTTATTCTTTAGTTTGTCACGCAATTTTATTCTTGAGTTTGTCACGCGTTTTTATTAGGTTAGAAGCAGCCATTGACGACACAAACATCTTATCATTGTTAGTCTTTTTTTAATAATTGTACTTTTTTTTTTAATAATTGTACTTTTTTTTTTAATAATTGTACTTTTTTTTATAATAATTGTATTTTTTTTATAATAAAGTTCTTTTTCCAAAAAATTATTTTAAGTCTTTTTTTTAATAATAAAAAAAAAAAAAAAAAAAAAAAATTGAAAATGAAAAAATGAAAAATAAGCTTTTTTTATTCAATTTAAAATGTATACAGGAAGCATGAAAAAATTGCAAAATGGAGATAGGTTCCGGCGGGGCGTCTAGCATTTTAGAAATCCACGAGCGGATTTTCCTAAAATGATCCTGGTCGTCCTGAAATAAAAATAATTAATAAAACTAGAACAAAGAAATGGCTAAATAGAGAACAAAGAAAGAAATGGCTAAATAGAGAAGAAAGAAATGGCTAAATAGAAAAGAAAGAAAGAAATGGCTAAATAGAGAAGAAAGAAAGAAACGGCTAAATAGAGAAGCAAGAAAGAAAGAAATGGCTAAACAGAGAAGAAAGAAAGAAATGGCTAAATAGAGAAGAAAGAAAGAAATGGCTAAATAGAAAAGAAAGAAAGAAAGAAAGAAACGGCTAAATAGAGAAGCAAGAAAGAAAGAAATGGCTAAATAGAGAAGAAAGAAAGAAAGAAATGGCTAAATAGAGAAGAAAGAAAGAAAGAAAT
>JAQIXU010002198.1:0-13083 GCA_034701245.1 Strigamia transsilvanica
TGCACCCCATTTTTTCATCATTTCTCTGCAATGTGTGCATGTAGAAACTTGAAATTTAAATCAAAAGTGTAGAATTGCTATACAAACAAATACTGAAACTTATGGGGCCATTGATAAACAAACATAAAATTTATAGCAAAAAATGAAAATAGAGGTGCGACAAAATGATAAGTCCACCACAGTCAAACTGCAACAACTAGCAAAGTAGTTTATAAAATAAACTTCTATGAATGGATGGTGATATATAGTTGATATAAGACTAAAACTGTAAATACAGATTTTGTATTTGTCAGTTTTTAAACTTACTACATGGTTTAGAACTCGTGGACCCCAAAACTCAGGAAATCTGTGGTTTTATTGTAATTAAATACTCACGAAAACAATTAACCATTAACCATTGACAATGTGTCATTTTAAAAAAAAAAGTTTGGGATTTATTTTCAGTACTAAAACATGACTGGAATGGAATTGTTGCACATTCACTAGAGCCAAGTCACAGATTTGTGCACTTGTAACCAGGCTAGCTGCAGACAAAATTTCAGATGCAATGCAGCTTTCCTGTTCATCTTGTACTATTTTTTGTCTCTTACAATTACACAGGAATCAGAGTGCCACTAGCAGAGAATGATAAAGTGTGACCATTTGATCATAGCAAGAAACACATATACGTCGTATTCTGTGTACATTAATGAACTGTGTCATAATTTTGGATGAGAAAAACTCAATTTGGATGCTTGGGAAAGTGATTAGCATGTGTTGTTATTGAATGTGTACTTTCTCCATGCCCTGAGGGTGGGAAAACACCACCTAAAAGTGACCAATGGACAGATGTTATGCTCTCACCCATTGGTCTCTGTTTTATTGCCCCTACTTTTGTATAACATCTCCCATATGTAATAAAATGTACAGTTAGTTTCAAACCTCCAAACACTGCTGTCGCTTTGTGAGTCCATCCACTCCACCAAAACTGAAAATTCACTTCATCAAAAACTACAGCATGACTGAAAGTTGATGGTGATGTGCAAGTAGGTGAAAAAACGAGTGGCGGTTTCGTGATGATTTGGGTGGAATTTTCAGCCCACAATAAAACAGGTATAAAGTCTGTCAATAGTCATATGAGATCACTACCCTATTGCAGTATGTTAAAAGATGACTGTCAGATACAGTATGTACTGCTGTTCTTAAGAGAAAAATACTCCAAGTTCCAACTGGATACTACACCAATCAATGTGTAACTTTACCATTACAGTCATGTTATAATGCTCAAAATGAATTCAAAGCTCTAAAATATTGTGAAAATCACATTGGGAGTGCCTAATTATTACAGAAATTGTTTTCGTGAAAGTTTAATTACAATATCCACAGATTTCCTGAGTTTTGGGGTCCACGAGTTCTAAACCATGTCGTTTGTTCAAAAACCGACAAATACAAAATCTGCTTTTACAATTTTAGCCTTATATCAACTACTTATCATCATCCATTCATAGATGTTCATTTTGTACACTATTTTGCTAGTTGTTGCAGGTTGACTGTAGTGCACTTATCATTGTTGTGCCTCTATTTTCATTTTTTTGCAATAAATTTTATGTTTGTTTATCAATTGCCCCATAAGTTTCAGTTTTTGTTTGTATCACAACTCTACACTTTTAATTTAAATTTCAAATTTCTACACACATACATTGCAGAGAAATGATGAAAAAATGGGGGGCACTTATCATTTTGTCGCGGACTGTAGATGTTTCTTCTTTTGCTCACAACAAAAAAAATTGTGTTTATAAAAGCTTTTTTATTCCCAATTTTTTCATTTTGTTTAGCTTCAAGAGTTTTTTTTTCATATAATTTCATTATTTGCTATGCTTTTGATTTTTCAATTTTTTTTTTTGGCATTATGAGAAAAAACCCTATTACTTTTCTTTAGTAGTAGATTAGGTTAGGTTTCCGGTTTTTGAAAGATAAGATTTTCAGTCAGGGCACACAGTTAAATATTTAAAATGAAATAAACATAAATTAAAGCATTTAGAAATTGTGTGCTATCGATTTGCATTGCTAAAGAGCCAACTTAATATGTATCACAAATCATAAATTCAGTAAAAAGCAATAACACTTACACTATAAACACTTTCAATTTTTTTCTAGAATAATAAATTTCAATCAATTCATAAAATTTTTTAAAATCTACCAAATACGATAAATTAACAAAGCTTTTCTACCTCAATTTTTTCGTCAAGCCCATCTGTTGCCTCAAAAGATATCATCAAACTGTATACCGGTAATTGTTTTTTAATTTTACATTGAGAATTTTGGAAGACAAGCCCAAAAAAATTGTCAGGTTAAAAACTTGTAACTTTCTATCATTTCTATTAATCAGTACTTTTTAAATCACTAATGGAATCACTCCAACTCTGAACAAGATTGCAGCTAGCACAAGGATTAATGGCCACGTGCCAACATTTTTGGACATCAATTGAAAACTTCCGACTGCCATGTTCTTAATAAAGCAACAAAAAATGTAACTTTAAAAGTGTTTGATGGATTGGAATTAATCCAAAATCCATTTTTAAAAATATACTCTAGAATGGATTGATTGCAATCACTTGACATTTAGATTATCGCCCCTTTTCAACATAATCGAATTTGTGTTCTATTTATCATTAATTCTCGAGTCGCTGTTTTGCAATTTTAATCTTGTCTTCAGAAAACATCATTAATCTATGCAATTACCTTTTCTCTCTAAAATATTTTTGAATTTTAAAAAAAAGAAGCAGATTCGTTCTCGTCAATTTATCTTGATTTAACACCTCTGCAACTGCTCGCCTTGGCACTTGCGCTTTGCGCATAATCAACAACGTGACAACTTGAAATCTTGAATAGCAAACTGATTTGACAGTCATAACATGCGCTCGGATTTATAATTCAAATCTCAGAAAAATTAAAATATATAATAGATTACTGCAAGCGTAATGATGTACAAAAAGGACTCAACCTCCCTTTTCACACTCAACACACCAGCTCAATAAAGTCAGTGTTATGGGTGTGTTTGTTTTGCATCCGTCATGCCATTCCGGCAGTTTGTGTTTCCGGCGCTTCCTGTGTTAAAACACAAACAATAGATCCATGTTATTACACAGGATTTTAGGGCAGGCACTTAGGAAGAGGTACCGAATCATGAAATGGCAAGTACAAGATTTAAATTTTGACTGACTTGTGAGTTGCTAATGTTGTCGACAATTTAAAAAACATGGTACAAATTACTAATAACTCAAAAAGAGCTTTAAATTATTAAAAAGAACCTTAACAACAAAAAATACAGCAAAAATAAAAAAGAGCATGTGCCTAAGATCACGCGATAAAACTGAAGAAATAAATAAATAAATAAATAAATAAATAAATAAATAAATAAAAATGTGTGCTTAAGACCACACAGTAGACGTGAGACTTCCTGACACTATCGCACACTTCCGTGACATTCTTCGTTACTCTTCTGATTTAGAATCACTCCTACCCCTGCCAAAGAAGTTTCACTTTAAAAAAAATAAAAATAAAAAAACACTTAAAACAGCTACCCCCTAGTGGTATTAGAAAAGTTCTTTGGAAAAGCTCAAGATTCGGATTTGTTGGTAGTTATTGGAAACAAAAAAAGAACGGAAGAGAGGAATAAATGTTGAAACAAACGTGCAACTCGCTTGCGCGTTTAAATCCTACTCTATCCTTAAATCAGGAACCACTTGGACAATCTAATGGTGATGGCTGCTAACACCAGGTCAAAAGAATAACACGAAAAAACACTAGGCTCTCGTTTCACGGATCATAAAGGTAGCCTTTCTAATACAACCTGCTGATCACGATTTTTTTTAAAGCTTTTACGAAATGTAATAAAAGCAACAAAATTTCCAAATAAAATATAATTTTGGCTGTACGTTTCAACAACTGCAACCTCTTCTTGCATTCCATCAAACTACTTTTTTAGAGCTGCGAAGTTATGCTAGTTCTACTAATAGAATACAAATTACAAAGGATCTTATGGAAAACTTACTGCTAAATTAAATTAAAAAATTTGATGTAAATATATATATTAATATCTAAATTAATTAATAATATAAACCTATAAAAACATGAATTGTAAGACTAAATTGATAATAAGATTTCAGATGAGTACTTTAATTTATATTTAGGTTTGAAAATCTTTCGACCTTGCGGTTATCATCAAATGAAATCTGCGTTTTTAAAAACCGAGTCAATTTATTCTTACAGAACAAACATGCACATCACCGGCGAAAGTTTGTGCCAAGTTCCCAAGACAAATTACAAAACTTAAAATATACATAACAAAAATTGGGAAAAGCTCAAAGCTAATACTAAAAATTAATCAATTCTTGGAAAGAAACAATTGTCATAAAATATAAATTGTCTTTAATTAATATTTCAGGTCGGAAATGATTAAACTTTAATTTCATTTTGTAATGAAGTTAAAATGCCAGTACTGTACTTCATTTGGAAACTTGAACGTGATGTGTGCTATTTCGTATAAAATTAGGTGCACTCCAACTCTTTGGTGCTTAATTAATGGTATGTTGCATTAAAATTAAAAAGCAATCTTCTCCCACTTATACAAGAAATTGAGCGCTATCGTTACCATTTTTTTTCATTTACGACAAACCAATAACAATTACAGCTATCTTAAATAGCTACTAACATTTCCACAAAAAAATAACAAATTGTAATAAATCCCAAGACCTAATGCCATTTTCCATGTGTTAATTTTATCTGTCCATTGAGCCCCCAAAGCCCATCAAAAGACTACTTCTTTAACCCTATTTTTTTTAAACATGTATCAGTATGCAGCTACCATTTCCTGCTTCACCGTTCAGAACAATCTTACGAGATTCTATTATCGTACAATGTCACTTCTAAGTGGAGCACAAGACACCACTAGAATTTTTATACACCTTTTTCCTTGTTTTTTTCCGCCATCCTGATAATGGCAGTAAAAAAGTGTGCGTCTTCATTATACAATAAATCTGGACTCGGTTGCTGCAACCAACACAAATCTGACTACACTACTCCTTTTCTCGTGAATCCAAGATCAAAAGGAAACTTTCCAAACTTCATCATCATCCTTGCAAACAAGGTGCTGAATCTTACGTGCTTTGCCTTCGAACATGTCTACTCACCTTTTATTCAACCAAATTCGATAAAACTTCAAGCGGACTGCAAATATTCCTCGAAGGATTTTGAACTTTGTCAAGTTTTAAACCATTCGCGTCTGGCGTTATCCCATTAATATTCCATTTTTATTTATTAATATTTATTGTGAATTTTACATATTGATGTTGAAAAAGCAACACTCGCACAGTCCTAAATCCAATAACATTAAAGGAGCTAATGTTCTTGCTGTTAGTCGTGACAGCCCACAGGAGAAATTACTTTGTTTATAAAAGATTATAATAAAAGTGAAACAGAAAAATAAAAACAAAAGCTGAAATTCCCAAATCCCTAGCCTCATTCGTTTCTTAATACCCACAGGGACTATATGCATATTTTATCGAACTGCAAACAAAGCACAAAGCCCAGAAACTTATTGATTAAAATTGCATACGACAAAAAAAGAATTAGCAACCTTAAAATAAAAATTGAAATGCTGTAATTAGCACTAGAATTCCAGGAAATATGGTATTAAATTAGCTTTGCACCCACACACCCTACAATAAACTCCTTAACTGTAATTGCGCACTAAGAGAATATTGGAGAAAGTGCTGACGTTTCACACAAGTGAAACCCCACTGATAGCCCAGTGAAGAGAGATGAGAAAGACCTACGTGTATCTATACGATTATGTCAGGAAATGTCACTTAATTAAGCCAGTGTTGCCTTTAAAACGATTTAAAGCGATAGCAATTCAACTCTAATCGCGATTTTAACCATTTGATTTATCAATGATGCCTTTGTTTGTGCGTGTACCGCGACAACAATTGTCAAACACAGGAAAAACCATTTGGGCAAACGTCCACGTGCGAATTCTGGAACTACCGTAGCTCTCTATCTAATTTATACCTTCATTTCAATTATAAAACAATTTTCTACTGTAAAATTAATGGATATTTTTCACGTTGCAATTCCTTCCAAACAATTTATTTTGTATATGAACCGTAGGTGAATGGGATTTTGATTGCATTTGCTTGTCGCCTTTTTTCTCATTTTAATTTCAATTCACAAAATATAATTCCAGCAAATATCATTACAAATGTTCGGTCTTTGATGCCTTTATATTTATAACGTAGCTGCGCATCATTACATTCTGTTTTGAGGAAATGCTATTTATAAAAATAAACTTCTTTACCCTCAAGTAACGAAAAAGCACTCACCTAAACAAAGTTTCAAATAAAGAAGAGAAGACAATTGTTGAAATGTCAGACGCAGCTATTCAATTCCAATTCACCGGATCCAGGTTCTTCGAAGAGAGATTTAAAAAATCATACCTTCTGACAAAACCCAATTGTAACATAATAAAACTGTTCATTGACTGAAATGATATATAAAAATAAACCTTCCAGTAATCAGTCAATTAATTACCGCAAGTTCAACTTCCAATGCGTTCGCTCGCACATTAAAACAAACATTTGTCATTGCCAATCCTAATTTATTGAAAATGCAAATTACTCTAATCTTTAATTAATTCCTGATTTAATCATCAACTATCGATCAGAAATAAATTTATGTGTTTATCCATTCACAAGTCGCCACAATTTTATAACACTTTTGCTTTGCATGGAACATTACCTCGTTCTAATGCATTCAACACAATTTAATCATGGCTGTGTTCTGAATTTAATCAAAAAATGTATAACTTTCCTTCCATAACTCGAACTCAATGAGGTCAGTTACAAACCTGGAGATAAGAAATGTACCTTTTATTCGGCGTATGCAGTTAAATGTTCAAATAGATTCGTGATCATTCATCAATCCATCTAGTCAGTCATGCAATACCATTTACTAATTGAAAAATCTGCATTGCCATCTGATGTTTAAAGGTGATGCTCGTTCCAGATAAATCAACATTTTTTTGGTCCTGTAAATGATTTAAAATAGATTTTTATAACAGTCACGAAAATTCATACAAACTTATATTTGAGACAAAATTTTAAAAAAAATTAAATTTAAATTTGAGTACAATATTATTATCAAAAATACGGTATTATTGTTCCACTTCCATAATTTATAAATTTATTAGTTAGATGCAATTTATAGGCTCGCGAGTTTGTTACGGTGTGTAATGATGAAGAATGCCACATACATTAGTGCATATTCAAAAGCTGCATTACAGATAAATTAGTCTCAGAACACCCCAAGTTCGTCCAATAAATCATACGAAAGTATACCCGTTTTCTAGATTCTAACTTCATTTGAATTTATTCAGACGTAATCAAATTCAAAAAAATGTTAAACTTACTGCACCGTATCGCTTCGATTTCCCCGCGCGCCAGATTTTTTTCAACGGCAATCCCAATTCAGCGGCAGCCCTAAATAATCTTGACAATTTTTTCCCGTAAATTTATGCAAGTACAGTACTATTGATTTGACCCGCAGCCCGTATTCAAGAGCGGCTCTAATTTTTCTTCCTACCATTGACTGACGTCAACTCAAGATTGATGGAAAACTTGAACAATGGCGGCCGGTTGTCTGTTTCAGTCGCAGTGCGCATGCACACAACACGAACAAAAAAAAAACATGTTTAACATGCGTTTTCGAGCGCGCCTACTGTAATTTGGTTATTTTTTAAAAATAACTAACAAAATGTATTTTGGTAAATAATATTCCATGCATCTTTATAACAATATTGAGATTGCAATTTATCGCCAGTCGTTGAAAAAATGTCCTCCATTTCGATTGATTTAGATGTACTGGAAACACTAATTTCGTTTCTGTCATTAACGCTGGAATTTGAAACAGGTGCTATAGAGGCGAGCTGGATTGTGTTAGTTAATAATTACAGAACTGGATCTGATCGCTGTACAAATCATCCGAATTAACTTACCATGCAATCGAGCCTATTAAACAAAAACTAGTGTTTTTTTTACAAGCACCAACAAGTTAAAAAGTAAAAAAAGACAAGTTTTAAGAACGTGACAAAAAAAAAGTCAATAAACTAGACTTAGTTGTTACTACAGGCGTGTCAAGAGTTTGTCAGGCATCAAAATAAAGAGGAACGAGTCGTGCATTCTGGATGAGGAAATAAAAAGCTTTCTGGTCTATAATATGCATTATTAACTGCAATATACAAAAACATATTATGAATAAATGAGTTTGCTATTAAGTACTTCACTCGAGTGCATGATAGCCAACAAATCACTCAAAATTCATAATAAACAACTAAAAACTTCATACACCTATATTCCAAGAATTTTTTTTTTAATATATGGTATACACTCCCCGTAACGACATTTCGATTGTTTGTCATTTGAAGCACCACTCAAAGTAATTACTTCTCGTTATAACGAGGTTATTTTCTAATCATAACTGAATGTCTTTCTAATAACGTTAAGAGACTCGGTTTTAGAGTTACGAATTACAGAAGTCGTAGGAAATGGGAAACACCATAAAAAAGTCAACGTTGAAAAGAAAACCAAACAAAATCTTTAAAGTGACCGGTAAACATTGGAATTGGAATTTCTTAGTTTTGTCCCTTTTTGATTCTGGAAAAAAGGTGAACCCTTAGAATTAATTCTCTAAAGAAATTGACGCACGAACAAGACATCACAGCGCGCAGAATGAAACCCAAAACACTAGCCAATTTATGTGTTTAGTTAGTATTAATAATTCGAGGTTGCCACAACGTGTGCTATTCTATTATCAGATTCATCTATTTATAAGTCGTAACACGAAATCGGTTGCATATAACACAAGGAAAAAGCAGCTGTCGCGCAATCCCTATTATAAGTGACTTAGGACATAAATTATACACTAGAGTCCGCTTTGACGAACTCGAGAACTGTTATTTGTTCGATACAACATGTAAAATATTTGAACATCCTTGCTGCTTTTATCTACATGTATAAAAAAATATGTATTAACACAACTCAAATTATTTACAGTAACTTAATTCTGTATAAACTGTTTAAATTGTTTTTAACCACATTAATGGACAAGTAAAAGCTGACACGGAAACGAGTCGCAAATTTTGTTACATTTGGCTGAGGCGGGTGAACTCATTACAAACTCGGCTTTTGTATGTGAGAAAGAGGTTCCATCCTTGCAAACCTGGCAAATGTCAGTTGTTGGGGTCTTAATTTATGGCACCCAAGATAAGTTCTAAGAGAGTATTCGCCCAACGTTTGTGGTTATGGCTTGGAATATTAAAGAAAATTTAAGAAAAAGAAAAAGAAAAAAAGAGAAATAATAAAAAATATAAAAAAGTTTAACGTCTCAAGACAAATGGATCATATATGCAAGCATGGCTAAAGAAGAATATATGCGATTTGCTAAAATGTCACCCAGCCTAATTTGACTTCAATGGCTTCTGTGAAAAGGCATTATAAAACTACAATTTGAGTTGTACATTTTTAAAATTTACTAGTCTGCTTTATGATTTTAACTGCACCGTAGCATGAAGCTTTAGTGGTTCCATTCTGCAGATATAAACATCATGTTTGTGAGACTCAAGACAACACTTCAAAGTAATGCAAATTTCATTATTTAGTATGACGATACCGAAGTAACTTTAAATCCCATTCTTCACGATGAAAATTGGTGATAAAATAAAAATAAATACGAAATTAAATGAAATTGATTTATGGATTTCTATCACATCATATTGGAAAGCAAATTGACTGATTTTCCTTCAATAATCTTCAAAATTTCCGCACTAAACCTTCGCTTCATATTTGAAATAAAAATTAATAACGTGACAAAACTAGTGGAAGTTTAGTAATAACCAGCAGTTCACTGCGGAAATTCCACAGAATAATGGTAAATATTTTTTTCCTACTATTATTTTAAACATTTCTAACTTTATGCTGTTCCTTTGGGTCTAGGCTTAGTCCTTGCTTTTTATCATCTATCGACAGTTTGTTCTAAATGCCTAGCCAGTTTCAGCTCTCTTGTTGAATGTCCTCAGTCTGGTGTTGGTGAAATGTTGCATTTGCATTGTTGGAACGTCACACTCGAGCCCTTCCCCCATTGTTTAAATTGCATTGTTCGAACCTTGGACACAGCCACTTTTGCAGCCAAAGGGTTTTTTTCTCGACGTTTCAATTGGCGCTCGCGATCAGGTAACCGCCGAAAGCCAATCGAATTGCCACCTCGAGTGTGACACATGCACATACAGATGATGAAACTCACCTAACTTGACATGAGCTCTTACACAGGATATTTAATATGTGAGATTTCAGCCAAAGAGACGACTTGGTTGAGAACCCAACCTTCCACCCACATCGAAAACTGGAAAAACCACAGAAAACCCAGTTAGAAGTGGGAGGCAGACGTGTTTTACAATAGAAACAATACATAAATCAGACATGAAAATGACA
The DNA here is from genome assembly GCA_034701245.1 of Strigamia transsilvanica. Classification (NCBI taxonomy): domain Eukaryota; kingdom Metazoa; phylum Arthropoda; class Chilopoda; order Geophilomorpha; family Linotaeniidae; genus Strigamia; species Strigamia transsilvanica. Next base: position 10,524 of record JAQIXU010002198.1, read on the forward strand.
AACAACTGGGATTCCCAACATATCACCCATCCAAGTACACCCAACCCTCGATATACAGCCGCTCTATATACGGCATTTCGCCATAACAGCCTTATGGCTAAAGTTTGATTTACGGCCTAACAGTTTCGAGTTACGGCCAAAAAGTCGGAAAATTCCATAACGAATCAGGGGGAACGGCCCCTGATTCGTTATACGGCATTTCGTTTTGCGGCTGACTTTCCAGGAACGTATCCCGGCCGTATATCGAGAGTTGAGTGTACTGACCAGGGAACCAGGCCCAATGCTGTCTAACTTCAAAGACCAGCATGATGCGCCATTCCTAATTTTGTTTGAATTTTTTTACTTTCAATTATTATCTTCGGTTAGTGTTTATTTACATGCATTTGTGGCCTATAAATATTCACACTATCTGCTAGTTATTGGAAACGGGGGATAAGGGAGATTACAAGGAACAGCCCTAATTACCAAGTTGTGTTAATTAACTCTTGCCAGAAAATCTCCCTGGAGTTGTCCATGGAAGTGAAGAACACACAAGTTATATTAAATATTTCTCTCCATTTGCATTCCACTAATAAGGTTGGAAAGCAATTTTACTTTTGTTAATAAAATTAGCCCATTTGCAGTAAGCAAAGTTTGACCACCGAGGTGTCCTATTTCATATTTAATTCAAATTGCTTTTCATGTATGTATCTCTATTACCAACAAACTTTGTCATGTCATGCCCTTTAAAACTTTTCACATTTAACTTTTTTTCATTCTAATTTCTCAACTTCACTTACAGAATGCTTTCACCTAAAGAAAAAAATCCCAACAACCATAAATTTGAAATGTGACATGTGTCATTGAACGAAGTATGTTTTAGTCTACACATCTCTTGAATAAGTGGATGCATCCAGTTCCACCTCAGTTTTAAAGTCAATTTTTCGAATCAGGGAAAATACTGGTACCGTACAAGAAAACTAAATGGGCCGAAATAATTTGTCAAAGTTTCCATTGTAATTTTTAGTGCTTGCGTTTTTTTTTGTTGTTTTTTTTAACACACGTGATTTCATAGCTACGGCAGACTCATGTGGTGAAATCAGTAATTCGTTTCGTTTAGGGGAGATCCGTTCCGGCCATCAATAAGCTAACGTTGGAAACTGAGTACAGGTGGCGTTAATAGTCAGTTGAAATAGAAGCGCGTTTTATTTGAAATAAAAACTACGCTTCTATTTATGTCAGATAATGTAATTGTGACTGAACTAGCGGCGGATCTACTACGAGGCTAATGAGGCTTAGGGGGCCTCCGACCCAGCAGGGGCTCCCCATGAAAAATTTGGTATTGTGAAAAATGTATGTTTTCAGTTGCAACGGGCATGCGTACGACATTTAAACAACCAAACTGCAAGTTAAATATGACCTTATGAATACCCCTTTTGTTAAAAGAACCTTTTGGCAGGCTCTCTCAGTTCAAAATGAGACCTGGCCCCACTTTGAAGTTTGACTTTTGAGGTCCTCACAATCCATTTCTCACTCTCTAGCACCTCCGACTTGAATACATGTTATAGAATAGAGTATAAATTATAGACTATATATTCACTAATTGAAACTTAGCGAAGCTTAACAATACAAAGTCAGGGAAGAGAAGGCTTCTGAAATTGTGATGTGTGAAACTTTTCCAGTTCCGGCCTTACTTATTTCATTTGGTTTTTGTTGTTTATTTGAAAATTTGATTACCATATTTATCAACATTCAAGAAAAGACAGGAGTTATCAACATCAACCAACTATAAATAACTACAACTTACCAAAAATTAAAAACAAGTTCTGTTAAAACTTTGTTTCATTAATGTCAACAAAACAACCAAAATTACATTGGGTACGTACGACTACAAACCTTTGTTCCCAGTGGTAGAAATAAGCCTAACCATAACCACGAACAGTAAGTATTCAAGAAGCTCAGTAGTTCTAAATGATTGTGTGTCACTTGAACTTGAAATGACCAGTCATAATAGCAACTCGATATCTTGTACAAAATACCAGAATGTAGAAAAGGGTAGAATAGCAGCTTCAACTTACTTTATTTGTTGTACTAACACGTGGTCTACTTGCCTTCGTCGAATCATTCTCATCTGCTTTTAGGCCCCTAGTTACTAATGCTGTCATTGTGCAGCGTCATTGTAAATGTTAAGTCCTCGACTTTGTCAAAAGTTATCTGAAACGGATAACTTCGATATATAATGTGCGTGTATGATTTCTATTTTGTATTTTACCTAAGTTAACGTTGAAATGAAACATTTTAAAATACTGTTGAAGACAAATGCTGATGTAGTTTTAAAATCCGCCACCAGGATAGCCGATTGAAATAAGCTTGATCGTCCCGGATCGTACTCACCAAGTTATAGTTGGCGTCTGACCTCTATACGCTACTTACCTTGGCGTCTGACGATAGCCATAGGCTCACGGAATAACATATTTCCGTGATAGCTTCTTGCGTAGTCTGTGGTACCTGAATTAGAAAAGGGAATAAACAATTTTTTTGGTGTTTTTATTAAAAACAATTATAATTACATACACAATGT
>JAQIXU010002199.1:0-13073 GCA_034701245.1 Strigamia transsilvanica
CCCTAAGTCGAAAACTCCCTAAGTCGAATTTTTTTCCCGGTCCCTTCAAATTCGACTTATCGAGGTTCGACTGTATTCATATTCCTGTCAACTCCAGTGCCAAATACAACACATGTAAGGAATTTGTTTCTTATTGCAATAATCTTTGATGTCCTTTTGGCTACGCAAACGACATCCTGCTTCAGGGTAATAATAAACATCGACTTTTAACGGTTTGCTACCTTTACGCGCATGTTCTTCTCGACGCCATTTCTTATAAATGGAAGTTCCTCCGACTAAACGCCATGGGAAATTCGTTGGTTCATCCAACTCTAAAGTCGGCTTTGGGTAAATAGGTCTCGCTAAAGGCGAGTCAAGAACGGGTATTGAAGCAAATCTGATTCCAACAACAACACCATCAACCAATTTTCTAAAATAGTAAATAACCCTCTCAACATAACCGCGACGAAGTACTCTCCGGCCACAACACAACCCCCGCCCCCACGTTCCTTAAGTTCACATACGTACACTCCAACGACATAATCCTGGCGGCGCGGGCCACTAACCTTAGCTCACACCACTCCCACGACTACATCCCGGGCATCGCAGTCAGCTGACTACTACCGGCCCTAATTTTGCCACTTTCCAACGCGGGTTTATCCGACGGCCCTTGATTTGATAAAGTATACGGTTTTCACGACAATATCCAATACCTCTTTGAAATAAGAAGGAAGAGTCTTTGATGCCAAAGCATGACGATGAAGAACACAATGACTAGAAAAAACATTTGGGTTTATCTGTTTCACAAGAGCAGTAAATCCAGAATTTTTCCCGAGCATAGCTGGAGCACCGTCAGTACAAATAGCTCCCACATTGTTCCAAGAAAGCCCATTGGCAACAAAAAAATTATTCATAATTGACATAATATCCACAGCCTTTGTAGTTTCTGTCAGAGGTTCACAAAAAAGAAAATCTTTGATTTCGTTTCTATACACATATTTAACAAAAACAAGAAGTTGAGCACAGTTAGAAACACCAGTGGATTCATCCAATTGCAACCCAATTTTTGTTGAACTTTCTTGTATTTGCTCCACAATCTGCTTTAATACATCTTCTGACATATCTTTAATTCGGTCGTGAATAGTGTTGTTGGATAGTGGGATTTGTGATATTTTAAGTTTCGCATCCTTACCACACATAATTTCCGCCATTTCCATCGCACATGGTTTAATCAAAGTTTCTGCGATTGTATGAGCTTTTTTATCTTTCGCAATCCTCAATGCCACACAATAACTTGCTTCTAAAGCTGGTTTTTTCTCAGGAACAAATCCGTGATTGGTGAGCTTTGCGCTCGTTTCAAATCGGGCTCTCTTAATTTTGAATAAAGCTTCTGTGTCATTAACGTTGTTTGGATGGACTGCTTGTAGATGTTCCTTAAGTTTGGATGGTTTCATATAACCATTACTAAGTACTTTAGAGCAAAGTATACATTGTGGCCTTTGCAATCCATCTTTGTCAACTAAGAAAGTGAAGCCGAATTGAATATATGAGTCCTGATAACAACGCTTCTTTGACATTGTGATAGTATGGGTTAGCTGTCGATAAGAAAAAAATAATTATTTATGGAATCTAAAACAATAATTATGCACTGGTTTATTTATTGTACTTACCAAAATAAATCGAAAACTGTTATATATATATTTATTTTTTGTACACGTTTTACCAGTACATCTTGGTCCATTTTGGAGTCTCGGATCTCGGTCTCGGGAAAACGAGATTCCATTGTTGAAAAACGAGATTTTTCGAGATTAAAAAAAAATTGAAAAAAAGCGGCTGAATTTGAAAGTACTGCAACTGTAAAGTGTAAATAAACGTGGTGAAAAGTAAAAATAAAGAGCCCAAAAAAAATTTACCGGCCGCGCTTCTCGTACCCCCGAGGAGTGCCCCACGTATTCCTAAGGGGTCCATAGACCCCCGGTTGGGAACCGCTGGTCTAACGGTTCCCGTTGAACCTCAACTAATACTGACCCGTGTGAGCATGACAAAGCTCATATGAAGTGAGAGATTTCCGTTCTTTTCCTGAGTTCAGATTTCACGTCTAGTTGCCTAAAGTCCGAGTTTGAAGGCCAGCTCGGATAATAAGAACTAACCTTCGATTTCAGACTCAACATTTAGTAATCAACTTCCATTGAAGTTGAAATCACTAGGCCTTTAGTTTGGACATCATTTAAATCTAAATGATTGACAAACTGGAAATAATTATGGTTCCTTCGAATCAGTTATTTCCGCCGGCCTGTTGTGACGGTACAACGGCCGCCAACCCACTACACGGATCGGACGCCCATTGACATAGGACCTATAAAGCTGTATATCGTAAATATTGTCAAAGATTAAATTCCCATTTAATGTTAGTCCAGTTTAAAGAAGTCCCTGTAAAGTAGGGCTGAAAAGCCAATTCCTTGTTAGCGTCTTTATTATTCATAATTCGCCATATGTCAGCCTAGTAACTGTTTAACTTGTATTTCTAATATTGCTTCTCATAACTATGGTTATGAGAACCCAATAAATTATATGTGTTTCGAGAAACTTCTGTTTGTCATTTCATTCTTAAGCATTTACCACAAATCATATCTCAGGGTAGGGAATAAGTGACCCCTTTTGGTATTATAATATTCGCAGTTAATTTTATTTGAAATTTAAATTACAAAAAAATAGTTATTTTATTACTCAAATTATTTGAACAGCAAAATATTCATCACACTTCACTAAAGTCACTGTATCTACAGGGTTTAATACATTGTAAACTTCTTTACTGCCCTGATTGTGGTGTAACACTACAATGTTCCAGTTTTCTCGCACTGATGCAGCATAAATTTCCAAGTTCCCACCCATTTCTCTGTACTCATCATTGGTTAAGTCTTTCAATTCGATTAAAGTTTTCATGTATTCGAGGGAAGACGGTAGTTGAAAGAAGTGCTGTTTCAACAATGAATCAAAAGTATACCCGGTCGAAAATAATTTCCCATCATGTTCAAAGTATGCATAGTAACCCAGGTAGCATTATATATTGGGCCAATATTGGACCAACATTGGGTATCTTGGGCATCTATTGGCCAATGTAACCAACATTCAACCAATATTGGTCCAACATTGGGTACACAAATATTGGCCAATATTGTGAATCTAATATTGGACCAATATTGGCGTATAATTGGCAAGCCAATATTGGGTTGCCATGCTTCACCCAATTTTGGCCCAATATTGGTAGGCAATATTGGTCCAATATTGCTAAGCCATTTGTTAGCCCATATTGGCTGTATGCTGGTTGCCATTAATTGGCCAATATTGTAAATCCAATATTGGATCAATATTGGCGTATTATTGGCAAGCCAATATTGGGTTGCCATGCTTCACCCAATTTTGGCCCATTCAATACAACATATTTTTGTAATAACCATATGTGGGAACTGATTATGCCAGTTTAAATTTATTTGTTGGATTTGAGTCATGGTGGTTTTGCTAGAACACAAGAGCCGATACCTGTGCATAGGGGCAGATCTACATAGGGACTACGGTAATAGGGCTTAAGCCCTGGGCCTCCAAGTGTCAAGGGCCCACAAAAATTGAATTATTATCATAATTATTTAATACCTTTTCATTAACATTAATGAGCACTTAACTTATAGTAAGAAATGATTAATATTAATAATAAAATAATAATGAATTTTAAACCCCAATTTAAAGATTGGGCCCCATTAGACTTCAATAAGCCCTAGGCCCAGAAAAACCTAGATCCGCCCCTGGCTGCGGATCCCATACAGAAACGATCATTACGAGATTGTAATTAAAATAAAGTTTCCAAAAGAATGCTATGACATTTGGGTATGTTAGGAACGTTGTTATAACTTTAAAATGAAAAGAACATTATACACTATTGGCCATTGATTAGAAAAATCGAATTCTGTTCCAAACACCAACAACGCCCAACTACAAAAAAATTAAATAAACTCCACTCCACTCCTTGCCATTGATTTTGTAGCTGCTACATTGATTATCCATCAAAAACTCCCTCTGTTGTCATGTGAATGACCAATAAACAATATTGTGTTTCCACTCAAGTACTCCGAGTGCGTTGAGTATCATTCCTGACTCATCCATCCATTTGCTGAAAATAAGATTTATCACCTTTAGCACCAGCGCCCATTGACCCATCAAAAGGCAAGTACCATCACTTTCCATACGTGTGGCATAAGGTGGAAACTCCACAAAGGCAATGTTGGCAATTTTCAGGGGCCCCATGATTCCAAATAAAAAAATGTCAAAAAATGTTCTCTTCAAACTTTTGTATATTTGGCCAGAAAAACCCAAAAAAATTATTTTTTTCTTAAAAATAATTCTTACTACTACTTTGATTTCCAAATCGGTAGTACAGGTACTTTTGCTGCATCACCAGACATATTTTGATATGGTTTAGACAAATGCAAAATTGCTGGCATCAAAACATCAGTTGTTTGTTGAAGCTTAGTTTGTAGATCATGGTTCACAGATTCGAAACAATTTTTTTCCGTTTATCCAAAAGTGCATTTCAATCAATTTCCCAAGTGTCTTGAGCACACGTGTATGGGCAAGGGCGGATCTACATGGGGCCTAATAGGGTTTAAGCTCTGGGTCCCCAAGTGTCAAGAGGCCACAAAAATTGAATTATCATCATAAATTTAAATATTTTTTATTAACAACAATGAGGACTTTATTTGTTTCTTTATTTCTTATGTTTTACTTTATGTAAGCTATTATGTTTGTCGTTCAACACCATTTCATACATAAATATACAGGGTGTCCCATGAACATGAACTATTCCCCAGGTCAAAATCTTCCCAAATGCATAAAGATATCCAAATTCTGCTAATGCAGTTGAATAGTAATTGCTTGATGTGCTTTTCATTGGTGATATCAAAACAATCATCAAATGATTGCGACAATGACTTTCACACTGCATCTTAAAAACTGTTGAGTTTAGACAAAAATTTCAATTTGTTAGTTGTACAGCATCATCTAATTAGTCTAAACAGCTTAAAACAAATTATGGCTAATTAGGACAAAAACAAAGAAAAACCACAATTTTAGATTTTCAAAATGTAGTGTAAAAAAATTCAAAATAACATTTTTCATGGAAAAAACAAAACAAATATCAATGAAACTAATTCTCAATTATGCCACCATTCGCCACAATACATGTTTGTAGATGTTTTATTTGGTTCTGCATATCATTACGTAAGATCTGTGGCAGGTGCTTCAGAGTGTTGTTTTACATTTTTAATTTGTGAAAAAATGAAAAACATGTTTTTTTTTCTGTTTGTGTTCATGTGAATGAAGTTGTTATCTTAAGATACAGTATGAACGTCAATATTGTTGCAATCTTTTGATGATTGTTTTGATATGACCATTGAAAACCACATCAAGCAATTACCATTCAACAGTGTTAGCAAAATTTGGATATCTTTATGCATTTGGGAAGTTTTTGATCTGGGGAATAGTTCATGGGACAAACTGTATATTTCAACTCTGATTTTGATGTTATTAAAAATGAATTTTAAATGCCAAGTTAAAGATTCTTAATCTAACAAAAAATGAGGCCTCATTGACTTCAATACGCCCTAGGGCCCGAAAAACCTGGATCCGCCTCTGCCTGGGCAAATGAACAGCTAACAAATTAATGAATGTGGTATAAAATTGTTGTGTCCATTCAATACAACATATTTTTGTAATAACCATATGTGGGGACTGATTCTGCCAGATTAAATTTATTTATTGGGTTTGAGTCATAGTGGTTTTGCTAGAACACAAGAGCCGATACCTGTGTAGAATGAACTGCTAACACATTAATGAGTGTTTTAAATTCAATTAAACATGATCATTATTGCCATGGTAGTTTAGGTTGAAAGGAAAGTGACAAGATGAAAGCCTAAAATATTCATTATCAAAGACACAAAAGAATTTACATGAATACTTTCCTTGTATAGAAAATAAGCACTGAATGTTTCACGTGTTTGACCCGATAAATTTTTTGTTCATTTCTCACTATTGCTACTGTCCCATTAGCTATCTCCATGTGAATTGAAAATGGTACATGCTCTTTTTTCAACAATAACCATTATACACGGTCAATGAAGGTTAGACTGCTTTTATGGGGAAAGCATCTGTGATGGACCACTAAGTTTACCTCTGAACTTGGTAGTCTGAGGCCCAAAAAACCCACGTCTGAGCCACTCCTGAATAGCAATGCGCAAGTGCAGAAGAGACAGGTCATTTCTATGATCCCAAAAAGTGATTTCAAAAAGAATTAATTCTAATCCACTTGTATGAATTTTTTTAGGTTGATTTCTCAGAGACATTGAAAAAATTTGTAGAAATTAAACAACAAAAAGCAATTTATTATTCATTTCGATTTATAGCTGTTTTAACGCAAAACTAGCAAAAAAAAATATACACAATGGGTGGACACCAACTGGTTCGACCATTTGAACGAATTCGCCAACGTCGAGATAGAATAATAAGACACCACGTTGGAAATGTGATGGCAGAAAATTCGGAGATGCCAGCATTTATTAAATCTATGAAGACCATTTCAAAAAAGAAAAAAAAGATGTTTACTATATTTTTCACATTACTCATTTTAAACTTGGCAGTGTGTGTTGTCCAAACTGGAGAGCGAATTTTGCATTACATGACCGAACCAACAATAGTCGATGCGTATTTAATTGAAAAGAGACATGGCGCATTTCCAAATGTTTATATTTTTCCACGTACTACGCAAGAATATCAAGACTTGGAATATGTAAACACCAATGACAAATCCAGTAAACGCGAATGTTGGGGATTGGGGGCACTGTCACAACCTAACAAATATACTATACAAAAGGTCCTAAACTATTTGCGTATAACTAGTTATATAACTGATGCATATTTTTCAATGGTAAATGTCCATTTTTACATTTTTTTACCAACAATTAAGCAAATATCTTTACAGGGAAAATCACGCCATAACCTTACGACTAAAGACCTTGTTACTCTTCATCGACCAGTTGCTCAAGTTTCAAGCTGTACTTTAAGAAACTTAAACTGCAGACCTATGTTTATACATTCGTTTTTGTTTAGCTTTACAACATCACTTTGGAAATGTTAATTACAAGTTGTCAATCAAAGAAAAATTCCCTACAGGATGTTCTCATGTTGATGTAAGTCATTAATTTAGCCAAACTTATAAAATATTTCAACTTATCTTATGAAATATTGATATTAATCAAACTAGCTGGTCCAAGCTGTTCTAATTCTTCTTTAAATTTAAAGGTATTAATAGATATGTCGCCAGTAGCACATCTTATATACGAATACCCTTTTCCAATACCTTTGAAAGAATATCATAATGGCCAAATGGTAGCATTTCATTACATTGCTATGACTACTGTGCAAAAAGTAAAACTACAATTTATATTTTGAACATACGAAAAAATTAAAACTGTAAAAGTTCACCATCTTAACTTGGTTAATGTTTCAGTATAACTTCATCAACACAAAACGAAATCCTTGTAGTGACAATTTAGTTGGCTGCTTCCATACTTGTCTTATGAAAAGTATTACTTGCAGGTACATGTTTTTGTCGCATATAGTTCATTGAGGTGTTGTAATAGTAATAGAGCATATTTGAACTAATGTGAGATGTGGAAGTAGCAAACTTACTGTGTACACAAATAAACTCTGAATTCGGTGTGGGCTATGAGAAAAAATTTGAAAAAATGCTGAGTGGCTGGATAATTTTTTGGTTCACTATATGCTTACACTGGTTTGTCATTCAATTTAGGATGTGGTTATCCCTTAATCTTGTACAACATTTTTAAGCAGCTTCACTATTCTATACTTTTACCTACAAAGTATGGAACATAACAAGGAGATGCATCGAAACCTACTTGCCAACCGCTGTTAGCAGAAAAGGTGGAAACTCTATAACTCTTAGTTGGCTGCATTCGCCTAGAACGCAGCCATTCTCAAGAATGCATTCTTGCACTTGCACCTAACAATGCCTTAAAGATGGCTTTTTCCTAGTGGTGTCAATACACCACATAGACATGGTTCTCTCGATTTGACTTATAAAATGATAGCTGCTTTATTTAGTCTGATTTCTGTTGGCATGCACACAGCATTGATGCAGAAAACAAGGTTATGTGGAATTTTTAACTAACTTTTCGAATGAAACTACTGTCAAATTAATTTTTAATTTATCAATGACCAAACCCAATGTAATTGAGCTTTTCTTTTAGGTATCCACTGTACGAAACAAGTTACCTATCGGAATGCAATGACACTTACCTAAGACATCAATATGGAATGTTAAGAGAAATTATTCAATCAAAAATACTTAGAAAATATTGTAAATGTATCGATTTATGCGAAGTGACAAAACTAAGCATAACCTTTGAAGAGTTAGCTGGTTCTGGTGAAGCTAGCATTGATGTTATGGTTGTAAACAATCATGTCCGAACATTGCAAGAACGTGTGTCGTACGACATAATCTCTTTACTGTGCGACATTGGTGGAAACATTGGACTCTATTTCGGATTGTCTTGTTTGACACTCATCGAAATATTGATTCACTGCTTCAAAATGCCCATCATGAAGTGCAGAAAGATGACAAAAACAAATTCCAAGTTGAAACAGAAAATTCAAACAGTTCTTGAAAAAATAGGGAAAACACAGAAAAAATCCTTGCACCAGCAGAAACTGAAAAACTCACTATTACTAATTCTGATCCTTATGTCCGTATATAATGTTTACAATCAAATAAGTACTTATTTTGATTTTATACTCACCAAAACTGTTAGCCTCGTAAGAGATGACATTATCAATTTTCCAATCATTGTCAATTGTCGAGATAGTGATAGAATACTTTTAGCTAAGGTTAAATTGGCAAGAATTCTTAGTACAGATTGCCCAAAGTACCAACTATTTGATTTACTCCATCCGAAATTACGATTCGAACACAATTCACTGCAATTATGGGAGATGTCTAAAGATACTAGACAAGTTTACGATTCAGATGGACCTTTAAGCGTATCATATTTGTCAACAGTATTTGGAATATGCAAAGTGTTTAAGAAAGGTACAGACAATCACCAAATTCAAACACTCTCTCATGCACTTTTAAATTTTAACAGCTGATAACCCATTTTTTCCAAAGAAAAACATTTTGGCAATGTGGGATAAGCATTTCAATTTGGACAGAAAGTGCTATGTTCCTCAACCAGTGAGAAATTTTGTGAATTCATTTATCATTCAGATCTTTATGTCGTTGTATTCATTGCAGACCTTCATTCTGCCAAAAAATCAATTTTTTCACCCCAAATACATTTTTTACACACAGCGTGAAAGTTGGGTTGAAATCGATTTGTTGCGTCAAACGGTAAAATTTCTGCATATGGTAAGCTCAATGCTATTTGCTGAATTTACTATTTTCAGCTTATTCGATTGAATACTCCCAAAAGTCCTTGTGAAGCAAATGAACTTGTTAAACAAGCTTGACCAGCAATCATTCAAATGCAAGTGAGTATCTATGAATTTAACAGTGATGTGTAATATGTGTGCACACTAATGTTTTGAATTTCGGAAATTAGGCACCAAATTGTGATATTTCGTATTTTGGGTATTTTGAGTGTTTTAAATTCGTTTGGGTTTGCGATGCTGCTGGATTTTATGTGTGTGTAATCACATATAATAATTTTGCGCAGCATCACTGCGAATATAACACCGTAAAGGTGCATTTTAGTATTTTCTGTTGAAATTAAGTCTAATACTGTATTACATGTATTGCTTGAGTATTGGTCATCATTGTATAAGGCTGCAGTTCCTTGTTTAGCTATGTGTGCACCAAACAGAGTGCAATACTGTAGAGCACTATGTTTTGTTTGTATAGCTTAGGTATCATGCGCATTCTAGTGCATAATAATGAATTTTATCACCAGGTATTCTGTTGTATGTTTTTTCATTGCAAAGATTGCAGCCTACATGTTTGTGAAATGATTAGTGATTATCAACTTTAATTGTGTATTTGGACATCTCAAATGCGAGTAAACCTTTGTTTTATGTTTTGTAATATGGTAATATTTAAGCAGAGCTTAAGCTTAGTTTGCTTTTGGAGCCTCGCACTCGCTCAAGGACGTTGCACTCGCTCAAGGACATTGCACTTGCACTTGCTCTTCCACGTCGCACTCGTATCCGCACATCCTCGAGTACTGTGGCAGACTTCCACATGCCACAGCACATGTGGTAATGTAATCAATTAGAACAACATGGTTTTATATTGGGGAAGACGATATTGAAGGCCGTGGCATGCTCCGCATCAGTCAGCACCATAAGGGGGTGGCGGGTGGCATAAGAGGACGGTTCCCTTTTTGACCATGGTTTTTTGACGCTATTTTCTCGACACCACTTATCAAATGGTACATTATTTATACTTTTCACGTTGTAATAACGTACCATTTAAAAAGTGACCTCGAAAAAGTGTACGTACTGAAAAATTCGGAAATTTTTTATTATTTTAGTATTTTAAATGTTTTTAATTGTTTAATGTGTTTTAATGTTTTTGAAATAGAAATAAGGTTTAAATCAGCAAGTGCGTGTTGTGTACTCCATCCCCACAATGAACAAAACAAGTGTCTATGCCAATACTTGTGTTTCTTTTTTACCTGCATTTTGTATTTCTCGATTCTCAGGACAAAAACGTTGGGTATCTTGGGAAATCAGTACAATTTTAGCCAAAGTGACATTTTAGGCTAAACATTGACATTTTAGGCTAAAAATTGACATTTCAAGCTACAAATTGACATTTCAGGCTAAAAATTACCATTTCAGGCTAAAAATTGACATTTCTGGCTAAAAATTGATATCTCAGGCTAAAAATTGACATCTCAGGCTAAAAATTGACATCTCAGGCTAAAAATTAACACCTCAGGCTAAAAATTGACATCTCAGGCTAAAAATTGACATCTCAGGCTAAAAATTAACACCTCAGGCTAAAAATTGACATCTCAGGCTGAAAATTGACATCTCAGGCTAAAAATTGACATTTCAGGCTTAAAATTGACATCTCAGGCTAAAAATTGACATCTCAGGCCAAAAATTGACATCTCAGGCTAAAAATTGACATCTCAGGCTAAAAATTGACATTTCAGGCCAAAAATTGACATTTTTGACATCTTGACAATTGACATTTTTACCAAAATCGCGAATTTAAGCCCAAAATAAAAACTGAGATCAATGGTACCACCCGAAACAGTCATATTTTCGATCGGAAATCGCCATTATACATCAATGCAGTATGGCAGTGACGATTATTGGCCTACAAAAGGTCACTTTTTGGAATATAAATTTCGATTTTTGGAATATAAATTTCGATTTTTGGAATACAATGTCGATTTTTGGTCTAAATGGTCACTATTTCGGCTGGTGCCATCAGTACAAGTTTTTACTTCCAATTTTCCTGTACTCGGGACCACCAATATTCACTTTCAAACAAACATACTGTTGAAAAGGTATACTTGTATATGTTCGAAAAATTGATCCTCCAATTTTCGACTTATGTTGATATAATCAATTTAGAAAAAAACGTACTAATTATTCAATCTGTTGAAAAAGCAATTGTGGAAAAAGTGAACCACAAGCGGCATAAGAAACGAAATCAAAATACACATCCCTAATTAACACATTTGGTGAAGTTATACAAGGTAGTTAGAAGGGTAAAACTGTAGCAAATTGTTGTAGTAGATAGTTGATATCATTATTTCAAGGTAGTTTATATTTAAAAAAAAAAAATAGTATTGGTTCATTTTGTGCAGACTTTTCAAAAAAATCACAATCGAAGCTTATTTTAAAGAAAAAACGTTTAAGGCGCTGCATTTCGGAGACTTGCATCGTACTGAGAAATCTTCCGCACAGCTGTGACGATAATGCGGATGCTCGATTAAACATATTTCTTTGTACATCAACAGCATCAAAGACTACTGCATATATTTCACTACTAACAATAAGCCTAAATCATTTTTCAATATTAGAAATATACTGACACCATTTATGTTATTCTCTTAGATTACCGTTCATGGAAAACAGTTCGTTACCGTATTGCGAGGACCACAAAACAGCTAAGACAACTATCAAACAATATTTAGAGACTCAATTTAAGACAAATCCCCAGAACGATTGCTCCTGTGTTACACCCTGTGAGGAAACAATATTCCTACCTTCATTAACTAAAGAAGCAGTGACATTGCTACCAGACTTTCGTCTGATGTACACAATTTACAACAACATCCGAGAAGTAATAGAAGAACAAGCAGTAATTTCTATTGTCAAATTATTCTGTCAAATCGGATCAATTTTTGCTATTTTGACCGGTCTCTCAATATTTGCTCTTGTGGAATATTTCATTTGATTCACAGTCAAGAAAACTACTCTTTTAAGTAATTCTACTATTTCACTTTTCACAAACATTGCATTTGTATTTTACAGAAAATATAACTAAGAAGTAACAGTAGAAGGAATAATAATCATAATTGCATGACTTTATTAATTGCAGGAAAGTAACCAATTGTGACCAACTCCCACAATTTGTTAAAATTATATAGAAATTTCAGCACAAATTGTATTTGTGTTTAGTATTGTAACTGATTTAGTTTTATCCACTGGCTATTTAACACTGAAATGAACACATTGAAATTTTGCTGCACAGAAAAGTAGAAAAAAATCAATACAAATCCGAAATTCATTTAATCCCAAAAACCACAAAAAGTATTCACAAACATGCAATTATAAGTGATCAAACACAGCTATTATCATCTGCAATGTTGAGACATCAGTGCTTTCAAAGAACCAAAAAAAACTATTACAAACTGGTTTATGCAAAAAAAAAACACCCACCCAATCAATGCATGTTGAATCCAATCACAATCTCAGTCATTTAGATCACTAGGTGCATTCAATAACTTTTCGTCTAAATTTTCGTTTGGAACGAATTTTTAGACGAAAAGCCTCGTTTTTGAATGCAATCG
>JAQIXU010002200.1:0-13071 GCA_034701245.1 Strigamia transsilvanica
TTAACGCCCAAAAATGCATTTTTTTTCGCCCAAAAAAGCAACTTTTCGCCCAAAAATGGAATTTTCCGCACAAGGCCTCGCTTATTACCCGGCCGGCTCTGCATACAGTTTGAAAGGTTGTCTGGAGTGCGATGTTGAACCGATGAAAGTGCACGACATTTTCCAACGTCTGGATGAAATGGTGAGAAGAAGCACTAAAGCATTGGTCTACGTAAGCCCTAATTTTCTCGAAGATGCCACGTGTCGAATTCAGAAGAGCGATTTGTTGAGTCGTTACAAGGGCCGCCCAAAACTCATTTCGGTGTACCCGGAGGAAGACTACCGGCCGCTAACTCCAGTTGGATTGGCCGGATCAACTAGATTCGATCTGTGTAATCCCACGGGTGACTGTCAGAAAATCAGATCGGTTTTAACCGAGAAAGCCATAAGTGATCGAATAAGCTACGAAGAAGATGAAAGGTCCAGTCTGGCTAAAAGAGACGAAGATCTTAGAGAGTTTGAGGCAAAAAAATTGCTGTTAAATGCATTCAGTTCGGAAGGTGCCGAAGCAACGGTAACGCAACGAATCACGAGAGTGGGCAGTGCTGGTAATATGCACTTTGGCAACGTTTATAATATCAATGCTATCAATCCTGAGGACGCATTTAGCATTTTAGCACAATCACGTGTTTCCGACGATGAAAATTGTTGATTTGCAATTTTCTATGGGATTTTTTATGGGATTTTACGGGAAAACAAATTTCTTCAACATTTTTACGATTTAGGCCCCAAAAAAGGCTGCTAGAAGGCCCGCACGTTTGGGGCCCTAAAATTACACCAAAAAAAATCTCAAAAAGTTTTAAAAAGATTTTTTTTTCAAAAAATTTGTTCTGCGTCCGGTAGTTACACCACTGGTGCCACTGGTCAATAATTGTAATGATGTAATTATTAGAACAAATGTTGATGTTGGTTTGATATACAATCTTAATTTTTTTGTCAGTTTTGTCACATGAACTAAAACAAAAAAACGTGTAATAAATCACAGTCAGAATCAAATTTCGATTGCGGCTTTAATTTTTACTGAAACATTTCTTTATTCGTAACTAACGGCACTAATAATAAGAGTTTCGATTTGCGCGCAGCACAAAGGAACGTTTTCACAAAACACCAACAGATGTCAGCACACATCCCAAACCTAAAAATCCCAAACTTCCGTTCCAATATTCACCGACCATAAAACACCCATCGACAACCCGATCTACGATGCACCAGCTAGTGCACGTTTTTCCCCACTAAATCACCGCCGAACGATCACCACGACCAAACCACCAACACACGAAACCAACAAGGTGAAAAATAAACAAACTCCAAAATCCACTCCCAAACGACGACACCCAAAAATGACACGAAGTAATGACTGAAGTAAGCGATAACCGGTAATATGAAAACCAAATCAAAAAACAAGAATAAAACATAACACAAATTCACATTCAGCAGGTGCAAACAATGGCCGTAAGTCTATACAGAAGCCTCGACGTCGAATTAAAACGCGTCGTGGACGAAAAATTGGAACTGACGAAAAGCTATTGGGTGACTGGCCAGTACGATTTCTGCGTCATCAACTGCGAAGAAGACCAAGAAATCGTCAACGAATTCCGCGACGAATTCTGCGCCAAATACAAATTGTCCGGCGTGGTCGAATGCGACCCGCAGATGCTGAATACGACCGACTACTTCGACCGCATCGAAGAAATGGTCAAGCGAAGCACCTACGTCCTCCTCTTCATCAGCAACAACTTCGGCAAGGACAGGATGTGTCTGCGACATCGCAGCGACTTGTTGGCGCGAATCATCGAAGACAACACGCTCATTTTGATCCCAATCTACACGAAAGCCGAATACGTCGCGTGGACGCCGAGCGGATTGCGCGGCGTGTCGGGATTCAAGTTGTTCGTCAAGAACCAGGACTCGTATCGAATCAAGTCGTCATTTAACGACATGGTGAGGAAGAGACGGGTGCAGCGGGAGCGGATAGAGATGGACGAGATGAAGATGCGAGAGGAGGAGATGAGGGAACAGATTTCAATAGAATTGGTCGAGAGGAGGAGATCGAGTCAAGCTTGCATCGGTGCTGCTGCGAATGTCGTTGCTAGGAGCATCACGAATGTGGGCAGTGCTAATAATATGCACATTGGCAACGTTTATAATATCAATGTTATTAATCCTGACGACGCATCTAGCATTTTAGAACAATTACGTGTTTCCGAAGATGATGAGAATTGTTGATTTTTTGCCTTAAATGGGTCAAATAAAGTGAAACAACACGCAATAAGCAAACAGATGATGATAATCGAAATTCGAAGGTCCTTCGGTAATTTTCAAACTGTTGAAGCATTAGTCATTCGTGGCCACGGAGTAACAATATAGGATTCCTGAAGCGGATGTAGTTTGTAAATTTGCAGTCGGGACGATGGAAAGTGAAACCATGAAAGGGTACTACGATTTTTGCTTTCTTCACAGCAAGAAAGACGAAGAAGAGGTTTTGTCGTTTCGAAATAAGTTCTGCGAGACAACGTGTCGAATTCAGAAGAGCGATTTGCTGAGTCGTTACAAGGACCACCCGGAAATGACGTTTTTAAATGAGAAATAAAAATGTGCCACTCAGAGGCGTAACTTCAAATTTTGCAAATTAATGGGTTTCACTCCCATGTTTAGGGGTCAAAAATTTATATAAAAAAAAAAATTTTGTCTTCAAAATCTTTAAGATTTTGGCCCCAAAAAAAAGCTGCGAGAATGCCGGCACCTTTGGGGCCCGAAAATTACGCAAAAAAAATTCTCAAAAATAGTTTTAAAAAGATTTTTTTTTTCAAAAATTTGTTCTGCGTCCGGTAGTTACACCACTGGTGCCACTGGTCAATAATTGTAGTGATGTAATTATTAGAACAAATGTTGGTGTTGATTTGATGTATAATCTTAATTTTTTTGTGCTGGCCATGAACTAAAACAAAAAAAAATGTAATAAATCACAGTCAGAATTAAATTTCGATTGCGGTTTTAATTTTTACTGGAACTAACGGCACAAAGGAGAGTTTTGACAAAACACCAACAGATGTCAGCACACATCCCAAACCTAAAAATCCCAAACTTCCGTTCCAATATTCACCGATCATAAATTTTTTAATGGCAACCCGATATACGATGCACAAACTAGTGCCCGTCCTTCCCAACTAAATCACCGGCGATCGATAACCACGACCAAACCACCAACACACGAACCAACAAGGTGAAAAACAAACAAACTCCAAAATTCACTCCCAAATGACGACAACGAAAACACACCCAAAAATCATATAACACGAAGTAATGACTGACGTAAGCGATAACCGGTAATATGAATACCAAATCAAAAAATAAGACTAAAACTAACGCGAATTAAAATTCAGCAGGTGCAAAAAATGGCCGTAAGTCTATACAGAAGCCTCGACGTCGAACTAAAACGCGTCGTGGACGAAAAATTGGAACTAACGAAAAGCTACTGGGTGACGGGCCAGTACGACTTCTGCGTCATCAACTGCGAAGAAGACCAAGAAATCGTCAACGAATTCCGCGACGAATTCTGCGCCAAATACAAATTATCCGGCGTGGTCGAATGCGACCCGCAGATGCTGAATACCACCGACTACTTCGAACGCATCGAAGAAATGGTCAAGCGAAGCACCTACGTCCTCCTCTTCATTAGCAACAACTTCGGCAAGGATAGGATGTGTCTGCGACATCGCAGCGACTTGTTGTCGCGATTCATCGAAGACAAATCGCTCAGTTTGATCCCGGTCTACACGAAAGCCGAATACGTCGCGTTGACGCCGAGCGGATTGCGCGGGCTCGCGGGATTCAAGTTGTTCGCCAAGAACCAGGACTCGCTTCGAATCAAGTCGTCGTTTAACGACATGGTGAGGAAGAGACGGGTGCAGCGGGAGCGGATAGAGCTGGACGAGATGAAGAGGCGCGAGGAGGAGACGAGGGAAGAGATTACGATGCATTTGATCGAGGGGAGGACATCGAGTCAAGGTGGCACCGGTGCTGCGAATGTCGTTGCTAAGAGCATCACGAATGTGGGCAGTGCTAATAATATGCATATTGGCAATGTTTATAATATCAATGTTATTAATCCTGACGACGCATCTAGCATTTTAGAACAATTACGTGTTTCCGAAGATGATGAGAATTGTTGAGTTTTTGTTTGAGTTGGCTGAGATTGTGATGTTTTTGTAATTTTCTAAGGAATTTTTTATGGGATTTTACGGAAAATGACGTTTTTGAATGAGGAATACAATTGCTGTTATGTATATATGGTTTTTTTTTTTAATAAAGTGATATTTTGTGAATGAATTTGGGTGATTTTGTAATGTAGGACGACACTCAGCTGTTGCTATTGACACAGGCGAGGAGTACAAGGAACTGTTTTTATTTTTTATTATTTTTTATTTTTTATTTTTTATTTGTTTGCTTGTGCCGAACTAACATTTGTGATGATGATTGTATTTATTACTCCGCGAACTCATTAAAAACGACCGATATTTATTATTTTAAAAAGAAATTGAGGTTTCTAATTCAAATAATCGGCGGCCATTAAATCGTGATGCAATGAAAATTGGGAATAACGAGCGAGATTCGACGATAAGTGACGTCAGTGTTTGTGGGGTTAGCCAGTGACGCGAGGTTTGAATCTAATTAACATCCGGGGAATTGTGGGATAGCGAATGACGTTTGTCCAACATTCAGAGAAATGGCGGCACTGGTTGATGGACAGAGTTATGGTCTATCTTCGCATGGACAAAATAGTGAAAATAGAACGTTAGTATTTGTCAAATTAACCGATTCGGCTCTCAGAGCGATAGAAGAATACTTAATCTGTCGGGTAAGTAGAGTTTAAATATTTTGCGAGCCGATTCTGGAGGGAATTTTCACCATTTTTCATTGGCATCTGGGTTACTTGTTTGCAAATTTCTCCATATTCCGAGCACATAAGGAGCATTTTTCGCCCTCATCGCGCTCGATTCGCACCCGGACGTGTTTTCCATTCGATTCACACACGAAACGATCGTCCGTGTGCGCGAATCAAACGCGATTTTGAATCGAATTTTTTCGGCGACGATTTTTTCAAATGTTGCGAGGAATTTTTGAAAAAGTTGTGATAAGACCCGATTCGAATTTGATACTCGAAACTGAAACTTGTTTTATTTGTTTTCCTGGTATTGGGTAGATTGGTTTGGGTTTTTCTCGATTTTTCTGCATTTTTCGCATTGCGTTTATATTTATATTCGATGTTTAATTCGTTTGGTTTTTGATTTTTTTGATTTTTTTGGGGTGAAAAATGCATCTAAAAATTGTAGGTTAAAATTGTTGCCCATTCCAACAAGTGACAATTTTAGAGACCTGAGGAGCGGAGTGCGAACTAATTTTAGCTCGGTAATGAGTGCATTTGGTAAATGGATGCGGCCTGCACACTTATTCGCGAATTAAAACATTTGACATTTGTTGTTGTGTTTTTTTTTTGAGAAATAAACAAACCAAAAATGTGTCATGGCGGAAAAGTGAGAAAGATTTTTGTTGAATATTTTTTGGCAAATTTTTTCAATATTTTCGATTTTTTCGGTTTTTTTTTTTATTTTTTTAAAAAAAAAATGTCGGTTGTAATTTTTAGTTATGAGTTTAAAGTAATTTGAGAATTTTGCAGGCATTTTTTGTTGCCTGCCTTGCCCTCTTTTCAGGGCAGAGATGCCAGAGGCTACTTAGTAACAGGTACTTGCACAATCAGGTGAAACCAGCTTCAAGCTCCAGCTTTTAGGCTTATATTTTATTATTATTAAATTTTAAAATTTTTTGATTTTTAAAAAAAAAAAAAAATATAAAAAAATTTTATTATTATTTTTTTCTTTTATTTAAAAAAAAAAGAATTTAAATTGATCTTATATAAAATAAAATGGGTTCTTGGCCTCATTATCATCCTTGACCTATGGCTTGAAATTGAGATTTAATTAGAAATTAAGATGAAAAAAATACATTAACACTATCAATTCGACCATTATTGAATAATTTGAATTTTGATTTAAAAAAAAAAAAAAAAAAAATTTTTCTTATTATTTTAAAAATTAGAATTTCTAATTTTGGTGCATCCAAAATGGCGAGTGTTGCAGAAAGTGGGAAAAACAGCTCTAGCAGCTGTGTTAAAAGCAGGATTCTTACCCTCCATATTGTCAATTGATGCTCTTTATTCAAACTCAATTCATACATCACCTGCTGCAGGTAATACAAAACCGCCGGCTTCTATACACACACAACACATGCAACAATACCTGCTTGCACTCAAAAAAATGCAAAAATATAAAAATCAGTGTAGATTTTAATAGAGAAGGAAAATGGAATTTTTGGTTTGATTTTGATTGCATGGTCGATTCGGGTGTCGATTAAATTAAGTAGAGCGGATTTAATTTGCGCTATTATTTTGGGGGAAACGGGTGAAGATTTTCACGTATCAATGAAGGTCACGTGGCTGATGTTGACGGCGCAAAAATTGGGTTTTGAGTTGGGAAAATGGTCGAAATTGAAAGGGAATAAATAATTGACAACAAACTGGTTTTGATTTTTAGAAAAAAATATTTTTTTTTTTTTGCGGGAACTGGTTGTATTAATGATCAGAAGGAAAAAATATTTCTTGTTCTTTGTGGGCCAAACATAAAAGTGGTTTTTTTTTTAAAAAAAAAAAAAAATTCTGAATAGTTAAGACTAGTTCAACAACATTTTCCTGTATGGCGGCCATTTTGGTTTAATTTTGGGGGTGGGGTGGAATTTTTTTTTTGTTTTTTTTTTTTCATTGGGGATAAATAAATTAGGTGGAGATGAGTGGGTGTTTGTGCTCAATTTGAAAACAAGTTTTTGAAAGTTGGAAGGAAAAAACAAAATGGCTGTTATATTTTTCCTGAAAGATGTAAATTTTTTTTTTTAATTAATTTTTTTTTTAAATTAATTTATTTGAGCTAAAGTTGCTGTTTTGCAGTTTAATAACAGATAAGTGAAAGGACCTTTAGACCAAGGTCAGCCTTGAACACCTGTGGTCTCAGGGCGAAGGCTGTGCCAAAATCGCTTTATTTTATATAGGAAGTCTTTATTTATTTGTTTTCGATTATTTATGTTTTAAAGCGCCATTTTTTTTTCTTTCTTTTTTTCTATTTCCTGTCTTGTTTACTGGGTTAGTGGCTTGGAAATGGATCCACATACCAAATTTGTCGCTTATGTAAGGTTTTATGTTGCAAAATTTCGTCTTAATCGAAAAGTTAGGAAATGTTTTTAGTTTGCTGTTTTGACGCTAGGATTTGAAACAGCTGTTTATTTCTCGAAAGTTGGTCAATAAATATTTTTATTGTTTTTTTTTATTGTGGTTAGTGTCGCCTAAGTTTTCATTTGCACAATGGCTGCATTGAGAAAAGTTATTACGTGACTAATAAGGTTATTAGTCCAGAAAATTGGCCCCCTTTTAAAGTGCCGGTGCAGTTTAGGCTTAAAAATGAAAAATGGTTGAAAAGAAAATATTTTTTAAATTTTTTTAATTTTTTTTTTTAATTTTTTTATTTTTTTCCAGGGAACTACGAATAGGCAACCTAGTATCCAATTCCAGGGAAACCAAGGGGTGAGTTTGACGGTTTTATATTTTTCTATTTATTTTTACAATGAAATTTCGTATGAGAACGTATCATATGTCTCATGGGATTTTTATACTTGGGGAAATTTTGGCTGATAAAAGGAGATTACGCGATGAGTTTTAGGTGATATAAACAAAAAGTTATCAAATAAAAATATTTTTTATTTGTTTTTGTAAAAAAAAGAATAATAATAATAAAAGAAATATAGCGTATATATATTTTTTTTTAATTATTTTTTTTTTTTGGTGTTAAATCGAAAGGAAAGACAATTATGTGTGTTCCATTTAATTTTCAGGCGTCTTAAATATTTACACGTGTGTTACGGAAAAGTGGTTATCGCGGAAATAGTCGGACCACGAAGAAATTAATTTTGAGCGCAATTTGAGACGATTTAGTCTTAAACGCGTGGGCCGTGATTGGTTTCTTCCGGATTTCCGTAAATACCCACAACCTTGTTTTTTTTAAATTTCTTTCGTTTGAAATGTACTCGAAAATAGACCCGATGAAGATTTGTCCTTTTTAGCCCTTGTGTATCCAGGTAGAAAAAAACGCGCACCAAACGAGGAATAATTAGGGAACGCAGCGTTTGATTGTGGAAATGAGGGTTTGGGTGTGAGGGACTGCAAGTTCAGTGACATGGGCAGCTGAAGTCAAGGTGAACATGGTGAACTCAACCTTGCGAGGGAATAATAGAATGTAATGAGTACGGTATAGAGTACGATAAGCGAGCAGGTGCGTGTGATAAATGTGGAAACGCGAGCAGATATTTTTTTTTTCTTTTTCTTTTTTTTGTTGATGCGCAAATATTTGCGTATCCATGTTTGGCGGGGTAATAAACAGATGCAAAGTCGTTCGAGTTCGAATGTGGGTCAGACATAAACATGAGGCCGTTCACTGCACCGAGAGTTTGGTTTGCTTGCTTTTTAAACCTGGGCGAGGAGAAAATGAATGACGCGCTGCCGACTAAATTTGTCTCGTTTCCGCGCAACTGTACCAAAAATAAACGGTTGTCGTCGGTATTTCAACCGAAAATGGCGTGTTTTTCACCATTTTGTGTGCAATTTAAAAAAAAAATTTGAAAAAAAAAAAAATTTAATCTTTTTTTTGATTAAATTGACGAGTTGGGCTAATTTCATCCGATGGGCCGTTATCGTTAACACTTAACCCAAATGGAAAATTTTAAAATTTAAAAAAATAAATACAAAAATATTTTTTTTTTCGAGGGACCGCGACCACCTTGTGAATAAAATCAAGGAAAACCGATTGCTAAATAATGCTGTTGTCCTTGGGTTGTCATTTAGGCCTGATTTATTAATTTTGTGCATTATATAAACGTGCATAATTTGCTCGTTAGGGGTGGAAATTGAATGTTTTTGCGTTTTGCATTTGCGCCGATTTTTAATGTGTAGAAATGCGCGATTTTTGTTCGTGCTGACCTGGATTGATGCTGTGGGCATGCCAGTTGGTGTAATGCTCTCTTTTTGGGTCACATGACGTCCGCATTTGATGCAAAAATTCGACAATTTCTCATTCGTTTTTTAATGACGAAATGTCGAGCTTTTTCTGCTCGATAATCGCTAATGATGATGCGCGTTGGATTGTCTGCCATTCGACGCTATCGGAGGTCGTTGGTGATGATTAGGACAGTGACCTACGATGAACCAGAATGTAAAAACGAGGAAACAGATGACCAGATCTTTCGAGGAATTTTTTTTTTTTTTTTTTTTTTTTGGTTTTAAATTTTTTTAAAATGGCGGGTATTAATTTTTTTTTTGATTATATGGGGGGGTGTGGAAAAAATTAAATGGATTTGGATAGAGAGAAAAAATGGGAAACGGATGTGGAATGTGTACGTGACCTTAATGCTAATCAGTTGCACGCCTAAATAAACGGTTTTAAAGGTTATTTGGGATTTAATTTGGACGATGAAATAAATTGGGGGTGGGGTGGGGTGGGGGGTGGTCTTTTTTTTTTTTTTTTTTTTAAAGTGTGAAATTGGTTTGGTTTTGGTTTGGGAGGTGGTTATCTGGTTTTGGGTGGTTATTTCTTCACTTTCTGCCCTATTTCTCGAGGTTGGACGAGATTGTGGAATTTGGAATGTTTAAGTTCAACCGTGCGTGCATTAATTGTGTTATTGTCTACTTTGGATATTTAATTTTTTTTTTTATATTTTTTTTTAATGTTTGCAATTTTAGAAGAAAAAAGTTTCTAATATATTTTTATTTGTGATTTTTTTTAAAATTTTTTTTTTGTTTATTTTTTTTAGACTTTGAAATTTCCAACATCACAAAATACTAGCGAACATGCCTTCGACTTCACCTTTTCACCAAGTTCAGAATCCGAAGGACTTCAGGGGAGTTTTGAATGTGTCAAGAAAATTGGCTCAAGGTGCGATATTGCTGTTAAATTGAGGAAAAATGCGATTGAAATGAGTCAGGGTTTTCAACCCCATTGGTTTCCTCTGTGTTTTAATTTATTTAATTTTAAAATATTTCTTTTTTTTAATTTTTATTTGTTTTATTTATTTTTGTTAGGAGTTTGGAATCGTTGGGTTGTACACAATATAAAATGCACATACAGGCGAAGGATGATGTTTACCAAACGACGAAATTCCGAATGGCAGCTGCTGAGGAGGAAAGCAAGAAAAATTGGTAAATTTGACATTTAAAAAAGGAAAAAAAAAATAATTATTTTCTATTTTAATATTTTTTACAAATTGCATACTAAATGTAATTTGTATAATTTTATTAAAAGGACGATTTTGTTGTCGTTTTGTTGGAAAATATTTGAAGTGAATTTCCACGAACTTGTTCCGTATGACCGCACAATGTAGAAGGAAAAAATGGAAATAATAATTTGTATGATATTTGTTCCTGCATTAATTGCATCATTCTCATTGTGCGGGATCGTTTAGAATACGAGCTTACGCAGTAGAGCATTGACAATTCGGGATATCGGTGTTGGAGATCGGTTGATTTACGTCTGTGAATGAATTTAAAGGAAATGATTCATGCGTGTTTATTTTTTTCCTAGGATTGATGAATTGTTTTAGTATTTATAAGTCGGGGGATTTCTATGGGATTGATTTATTTATTTTGATTTTTGATTTATTGATTTTATTTATTTTAGTACCAAAGTCATCAAAGCATCAGGACCTTACATGAGCCGTAAAGTGAATGTGAAAAAGCCGTTTACTGCCATCCGTCCGAAACCTGCCGCCACTTCTCCACCTTATTCTTCCTATTCCAAATCTTATTCCAGTGGCAGTGTTGGCAAACCTATTGTGAACAATGGCCATCATCACATCAACAATAGCACAAACAATAATAGCACTATTTTTCATACGAATAATAAAATTCCACCACCACCTGTTAATCGGAATAAGAGTTTAGGAAATCCTGATATAATGAGGCGGACACTTAGGTAACTTTTGATTCTTTTGTTTTTTTATTTAATGATAATGACGTCATGCATTGTTTCTGAATGTTGTTGAATATTTCGCAAATTTTTGATGAATATTCACGAAATTTGCCGAATTTTTGATGAATTTTCTTGAATTTTTTTGAATTTTGCCAAACTTTTGATGAATTTTCTCGAAATTTGCCGATTTGTTGATAAATTTGCCAAATGTGTGATAAATTTTACAAAATAAGTCAACTTTTTATGAAATTTCTCGAAATTTCTCAAAGTTTATAAGATATTCTAGGAATGTGGCAAATTTCTGATGACTTTTCTCAAAATTTGCTAAATTTTTAGAAAATTTTGTGGCCAAAATGTGACGTGACAAGCACTGATGATCCGTTTTTAAAATTATTTTTTAAACATTTTTATTCCAGGGAAAGGATAATTCACTTACTAGCTGTACATTCTTATAAGAAACCGGAGTTAATACTTAGGTTAAAAAAGGATGGCATCAAAGAAAAGGATAAAAAAGGTCTCGCGGTCATTTTGGGTCAAGTAGCCATTATGAAAAATAATAAATTCGATTTGGCGAAGCACGTGTGGAGCGAAGTGCTCGAAGACTGGCCTTTTTATACCGAAGCGGACCGGCAGTTGCTGAAAGAGTGCGTTTTCTTTGAAATGGTTGAAATTAATTGATTAATTTGTTTTATTTTTAGACGCATGTCACAAAATTCAAATTCTCCAATTAGTAACGAATTTTCTTCCTCAAACTCGAGTCCTCCATTACCAGTGAAGAGGCCGAACATCGACCCGGGTTCGATTCCGAGCAAGAAGCAAAGGATATCGCATTTCAACAAGCAACCCGGTTCCGACGTGAATCCGAATCCGAATCCGAAAATGCACAAACACGACGGAACGAACGATTGTAGTCAAGACAGTGTCGTCAGTAGCACGAAACCGGACATGTACGAGTTCAAGCGGACGGTGTCCACCGGTTTTCTACCGCAGAACGGCTACGCGAACACCGGTGATAAGAACGGTTACGCCAACAACAACGGCCACGGCCACGGCGGCGACAAGAACGAGAAAACTAGTTACGTCAACGCGAGCGAGAAAAACGGTTGTGTAAAGGGTGCGGACACCAACGGGTACACGAACGGCTACCCGAAGGCCTCGGAAGTCATCAATAGTTACGGGAAATTCGAAAGCAGATCGAAAACGAATTACACCAATGGGTATAATGGGCAGTTAAGCAATTCTTCGGCATTGTGCAATGGGAGCACTGGCGGTTCCCACCAGTCCACTCCGTCATCTAGTCCTGATAATCAGGATAACGTCGATTCTAGAGGTCGGAATTAATTGACTCACTTTGTTTGGTGTTTGGCGCTTTATTGATTGTTTTTGTTTTTGGTTTTTCAGATTTGAGGAGTCGGAATGGTAACGATGGATCATCAGAAGACGAAGTGCCCGATTATTTAAAGTATTTTGTTTATTTGTTTGTTGTTTTTCGTGTTTGAATTAACAATTTTTTGGTTTTGGCTCGGCAGAAAGTATACTGTGATCAATAGTGCGGAACAACGAGCTCATTACAAAGCGGATTTTAATGCCGAGTACGATGAGTATCGGAAACTGCATGCCATTATAGACAGCGTGTCTAAAAGATTTGCCCTATTCGAAGAACGACTAAGGAATTGCGAAGATGGTTCCGATGAAAGCAAAGTAAAGAAATTAATTATTTTTTTAATTGATTGATTGATTGATTGTTTTTGTTTTTGTAGAAAATTAAGGACCAAGTTTTGAGAGAATACAAAGAAAACAAAAGGAATGAGAATTATCAAGATGCGAAGAAAAGGTTCAATTTACTTCACCAAAAACTGGCACATATTAAGAAATTAGTGATTGGTTATGATAATACGTTCGTGTGCGACTCTTAGCCAAGGTTTTTTTGTTTGTTTTTATTTAAAACACAAAAGAATGTTGTGTTGGTGCT
>JAQIXU010002201.1:0-13067 GCA_034701245.1 Strigamia transsilvanica
TATTGGATTGAATTTTTGGCCATAAACTGTCAATACCCAGCAGAATAAAATGTATATTTTGAATTCTTTGTATTGTGCGTTGTTTAAGAGTTAAGCAGTACCAAAGACAACTTTTTAGAAATCGTACAGCATGTTCGGATACTTTTTGCCAGGGGTTGTATACTTGATACAGGTTTATGGCCTTTATTCAATTGGTTATCTAAGGGTAAGCTTCCAGAAGTGTTTCCGTATACAGCTTTTCAGTTTGTATTAAAATTAATGCAAACTATCAAATAAACCGATACAATTTTTTTTTAAATTGTAAGAATGTCGAATTTGGATCAGTACTCAGCAAAGCACCTATCCAAAAGGGTCACTACTTTTACCATGAGATATGAATAAACACTCCGAGTGAGACAATAATTAGACTCAGGACACCATATTTATCAAATCATATAATTTATTAAGCTGACATAGCCAATGCGCGGCTATGCCAGGAAATATACAGTACTGTAAGCATTTTTTCTTTGTTTCTGAGCGTTTCAGTTGATCTATTGGACATCTTGATGTCACGAAATTTCGAGGACCACATGCGCCATACGTTCCAAACGTTTGCCTTACACGATCCATACTACGATCAATGGTAACTTTCTTGCAATTAACGCCGAGTGTTTTTTGATTGTTTCTTGTGTGTTTTTGCACCTTTTTCTGGTCTTTTGCTGGTCGCGGCCTCCGTGGACCACGTGGACCGAATTTTCGGGCTTAGGCTTACACAATCTGTATTGTGCTAACAGCTATTTTGTCCATTGCACCTGAACGTTCTCAGTTGTTTTCTGCCAATTTTTGCTTCCATATTCTGGTCGTTTTGCTGGTCGCTGAACACGCGGGCCACATGGATCAAATTTGCGAATTGGGCCTAAAACCAATTCTCGTCGTGTATAATGGCTACGCTTCTAGGTGCTATCCAGCACTACAATCCTCAGTATGCCTGGGAGATTTATATCAAGCAAATATCAAGTTATTTTGCTTGCAATAAAATTGTGGACGATCAACAAAAAGTCCACGTGTTGCTGGCTCACCACCTTCCAGCAACTGATGGATCTGGCTTTTCCAGATGGGTCATTTGGTCAACCAAGACATATGTTGTTCTTGTGGGCCCTCGGGAGGAAGGGAACTCCAAGAAGACTTTTCGTTTCCTGTTTCAGAAGCAATTGTGGCTACTCCGGTTGTGCCTTCATTACCAGCGCCACAGACTGTTCCTCCGCCACTCCAAGCAGCAACAGCATATCAACATCTGATGCAGCTCTACGATCCACCAGCACTCTACGGTTTCCAGGACCAGTGATTTTTTGTTATGTGTTTGTGATTTCTTTTGCCATTTTGTATTGTGAATTTTATACTTTCGTATGTCTTTTGTTTGTATTTCCTTTTCATGTATTACAGTATATGGTCATATAATAGTGGGGATACTGCTGTGTTCACAGCATTTGACCTATGTCCATCATTGGTTGTCTTACCTCATCATTTTGTATTATGAGTTTTTATGACGCTACACCTCTCATAGCGCCACATATATTTTCAATTAGAATAAAGCAGATTTGCGTAAGTTACCACCATGGTCAGACGTGCCTTATTTCGCTCCCAACATTGAGTTGGGTATTTAGTAGAACACACTACTCGTCAGCCCTATCAAGATATTCTCGAGGCCAAACCCACTCAGTATGACCGAACCCGCTAGTTGAGTCCCAAATAGGCCCAACGGTCATAGTGCCTTCAAAACCCTCTAGACCAGTGGTTCTCAAACTTTTTTCACTGTGGCACCCTTGTTGGGCTAAAAAAATTTTGCAGCACCCTTTTCGGGTTAAAAAAAATTTGCGGCACCCTTTTCAGGCTAAAAAAATTTCGCGCCACTCTTGTCGGGCTAAAAGAGAAGAAAAAGCAGTGCAAATTTAATGCTCAGTTGTCTTTAAGGCGATGAATGAATCTGTTTGGATAAATTATTCATTATTTCCTTTATGTTTATGGGAAGTTTAGTTAATTTTACCCTAAAATGTCTTGACCCTGAAAGTTTGTTCCTAAATCTGTTTTTCTTGATTATTGCCACGGCACCCCTGGCATAAGCTCGCGGCACCCCAGGGTGCTCCGGCACCCAGTTTGAGAACCTAGGCCATAGAGGACCGAGAAAAAGAACAGGCGATGACATTAAGCATGCGGAGTCAAACGCGTGACTGAAGACGCCATCTTGTTTTCTTCAACAATACCAAGACATTAATACATTGTAAAAAGCTTATTAATAAAAGATGTCATAATTATATTCTGTGTGATCCGCATTATGATTTGGTAAACTATACAAAAAGGGTAAGTGGTCTCAATAAGATGCCTTATTACAGATTCAGTAAAGTGTGTAAACCATGGAGTTTCAATTAACTCCTCTATTCGGCCATATTAACTATACCGAGTAGGGACGCGACAAATTTTCTTCTGCTTTTGTTTATTCTGTATCTGTCACTATTTGATGATAAAATTGAATTGTCTTTGATTAGTAAGTTTTGTACAAAAGCACTTAATGTTTAGATTAGCACAATATGGTGGCACATGTTGCACACTCAGCAACTTCACCATCACAGTTATTACTGGACTCCAGAGTGTAATAGAAAAGTTGTCTTTACTTATTTCATTCTCTGATAGACTTAAGAGTCCAGTTATGTGCTCAGAATAGTGATTATTTTCTTTAGAAGCAACAATCATCAATTAAAATAGTAAATCTCTTCATTCAAACCTAGGACAAATTTTCCCTTCCTTTTATTTTATTCAATTAAATATTGTAATCCATCTAAATTTATCTTATTTTAATCCATTTTTATGAAGTTTAAGCAGAAGTAAATAAACTGCTGGCCATTTGATTCTTTCGCCATCTGATGGTGGAATTATTACTTTACACTTGGCAAATGTAGGGAAAAATCATATTTTGTTTGTTAGGACGACAAGGTTAGGCGTCACAATCAAGAGATCTAGCTTGGAATTTGACCCGAGTATGACAACAGATTGTCATTTTAAAATCTCTCACTAGGTGGATGCACCGTACATAGAAAATCAGCAGTGTGGTTTTGTTCGTTACTCCATCTATCATGTTTTAGTTAGGTTTAATGTGTGTAATAGGTTTGTGCAAATTGTCAACAAGGATTTTAAACAATTAATGAATGTTAATGTACCTTATTCCAGGTGAGATTGACCAATCAACAAAAGCAAAGCGTCTGCGATCAGCTACGCCTGTTTGTAACTACAAGTATGGCGTTCAGTTTGTCACAAATATAAATGTAAGTTTGAACGAGAAAATCACAAAAATGCATAAAAATAAAGTGCAGTTATGAGATGATTTTATGAAAAGAATGCATTACAATAAAATTTCATCTTTAGGTATTACATTTTATATTTTGGGCATAAAAATTCATTTTTTTCGGCATAAAGATTCATTTTTTCGCCATAAAAATTCATTTTTGTGGGCATAGAAATTCATTTTTGGGCAAAAAATTCATTTTTAAGCATAAAAATTTATTTTTAAGCATCAAATTTATTTTTAAGCATCAAAATTTATTTTTAGGCATCAAAATTCAATTTTTAGGCATCAAAATCCAATTTTTAGGCATCAAAATTTAATTTTATGCAATGCATCATTACGTAAAATGAAATCACACTTAGAGCTACAAATACAGATGCATCTAAAATAAATAATTACTATTAGTGTTAAGCAGAGTAATGCATTTATTTATTTATTTTTGTTTTCAACTAGTACATAGAAACTGTAATTACGTCATTCAATGAATGCACATTTACCACCTTTACATGTACACAGTTTTCTAGATAAGTGAAAATCAAAATTTCTCTTTTCTACAAAACTGATCAAGTAAACACACCAGTTTTCTGCAAAAGATGTACCTTATCTAGAAAACTAAATTCCACTTGTTTGAGCGAGATTTAGGGCGTTTTGCGCATTGCAAACTGCAATGTAAACACCCATTCATCCAGAAAAGTGAAGTACGTACGTCAGTATTTTGCGCCTGCATTAAAAATGGCACCAAAATAGAATCAACTACAAACGAAAGTGATGTACTCCTGAATTCTATCATGTACTTTAATAGTTCTTGCTTTTAGGAGAAGTTACATAAGCTAAATTTGGTGAAATAGATGGACAACCATTTTGTTGTTCCTGATAACCGAACTGCATTATGGGCAATATTTCACTTTGTCACATATGACGTCATCTTTACCAGAAAACTAACGCCATGTAAACACACATGGTTTTCTAGATAAATCAAATTCGAAATTTCCGTCATCTGGAAAACTTGGTACATGTAAACGTGGTAATTGACCAGAACAATTTTAGTATGCTGCATTTCTTTTGATCTGTGTATTTGATTCAGTTTCTTCTCATTTCAGATTAATTTGAAAAATGTGGATACGAATCCTTCTGGTGAAAAACCATTCCAATGCCAATTGTGTTCTCACTGGTGTAACCAGTCCAACCACTTGAAAACCCATACGAGCTTTCATTCTGGTGAAAAACCATTTAAGTGTCGGTTGTGTTCTTACTCTTGTAATCGCAAAGGAAACTTGAAAACGCACATGTCAGCACACACTGAAGAAAAACCATTCAAATGTCATTTGTGTTCATATTCTGGCAAGCAAAGTGGCCATGCACTTGAAGACACATTTAACGGTTCATGGCGTAGAAAAATTGTTGAAATGTGTGTTCTTATTCCTGCAATCAAAGCGGGAGCTTGAAAAGTCATTTACGCATCTATACTGGAGAGAAGCCATTCAGATGCCATTTGTGTTCTTATGCATGTAGGCAGATGGGTCAACTGAACAGACGTGAAAATGTAGTCAAATGCACCTCTGAAGAAATCTGTTTAATATTCAAAGTAGATGTTTAAATCAGCAATGTAATATTTCAATTTTTGTCACGAAATAGTAACGGAGATGTGTAAGGGAATACGTTTGCGGTTCTAGAATCACTCTTATACCATGTTCGCACCCGAAAGTTTAGGCTAGCCTAATGTTTGAATCTAGTTCTGGGAGTCAAAGTTAACAGGAAGCCCAAAAACCAAGGACAAAGGACAATGAACACTTGGGCCATGTGCATTTCCACAAAACTTCCGTAAACTAACACCAGAAATTAGTAGGTGCATTCAAATTGGATGAGACACATCTGTTTAAATGAGTTAAGTTGATAACCTTGTTTTCACATGTCTTCCAACAATCAGTGTTGCATCTCGTTCACAAAATTGTGAACATGTTTATAGTTCGAGTTCACAGTCATGTGGATGCATTCAGAATTGCGTTCAGTTTAATTTTTCCAGACAAAACTTTGTATTCAAGTTCATGAACTTGAATACAAAGTTTGCGTTCATTTAACACAGAGTTTTGGTTGTTTTTTTTTGCATTTTTTTCTCAAAATTTTGATCAAATTTTGTGTTTGTATTAAATTTTTGCAGAGATTTTTGAAAGTTTGGTCAATTTCGCGTTCATCTAACACAAAGTAATGGTCATCTTTATGCATTTTTTCTTGAATTTTCTTGAAATTTTTGTGTTTTTAATCAATTTTTGTAAAATTTCTTGAAATTTTCTCAAACTTTTGTAAAAATTCTTGAAATTTTTGTAAATTTTTGTAAAATTTCTTGACATTTTCGTAAATTTTTTTAAAAATTTTTAAAATTTTTTTATATTTTTGTAAAATTTTCGAGATGTATGTCGTGTAGTGAACTGCGTTCATGTTCACTATTTGATGTGAACTAGGTTCAATTTTTTTGTTCAATTTTAAAAGTGAATGCGTTTGTGAATTCAGTTCAATTTTAAAAGTGAACGCGTCCGTGAATTTAGTTCATGAACTAATGAAGGCGTTCACGAACTTGAACTAAAAATTCATGTTTGTAGCAACACTGCCAACAATGATATATCCTGAAGTGAAAACGAGATTACCAACTCGACTCATTAAAAGATTTTTCATAATAAAAAATAAAACACCATGTTATGTTATTTATTATTTTATTCTATGTTATTATTCAAAGGAAACTTAAAATTGCCAGAAACTACACAAAAAGACAACTCAACCTGTTCAATACGATAAATAAGATCAACTAAACTTCGATAAATCACCAGTGTTGTAAGGAATGTGGTCAGTGAGTTGGGTTAGTGTTATAGATCATCACTAGATGGTGCAAGCAACATGATGCCAAACTCAAAGAAGACAGTTCTCCTTGGTGCTCTTAGCAAGTATGTATATCACTGTCACATGTTGTGATCAATTTGATGCATCTGTTCACAATTTGATAGAATTTTTAACAATAGATTGTATCAAATTTGTATTTATGGCACAAGGTACATTTGGTTAGGTGATGTTTAGATTAATCTTGAGATTGATGAAATATTCATTTTCTGAAACTTAGAGTGACAAACTGGGTCAAGAGCCATGTTGGCAAAATCATGAGATAATTGAAGCTATTGGCTCCTTCACTTCACAATACTCCCATGCAAGAGCGCCACCAAGTGCAAAAAAGTACCCACAGCGGTAGCTAGCGTTCAATAATTTCATGACGTTATTTTTTTGTACGACAAATCAAAAAATTATTCAATTTTTATTTTCGCTTTGTCCGGTCATGTCACAAAATGCAAATTGAAAAAAATGTCTTCGGGGGCGGTAGCCGTACATCAATCAGCAAGACCATAATTGTCAACGGGAGTATATTGGTGAAACTCAAAAGGCTTTAAAGTACAGGATCGAGGGACACCAAACAGCAATTGAAAACAAGGACGGACATAGCGCCGTTTACAAACACCTCCAATACCACCAAGAAACACACGAGATGGATTGGAGCAATGCCAAAATCATCATAAATGAGCGACATTTCAAAAAGAAAATCCTAGAGACCTATGTTATAGACCAGGGGCTTCCAACAGGCGGCCCGCGGGCCGCATGTGGCCTGCGATACCTTTTCTTGCGGCCCGCGAAGATTTGGGGAAAATTTATAACCACGGAAATAAAAAGCTGGAATAACCGCGAAAAAAACGTAGTGTTGCCGTACCAAACCCGTACGTTTGGAAAACGTATGGTATTTGTGTTTGCGAAGAATAACCAATAATTCCGCGCTTTGATATTTGATATTTTAAATCAAATAACAACAATTTTGGACCAAAAATTGACGTTTTAAGCATAAAAATTAACATTTTAGATCAAAAATCGACATTTTAGACCAATATTAGGTCGCAATGTCGATTATTGGCCTATAAAAAGTCGATTTTTGTGCCAAAAATGTCGATGTTTAGTCTAAAACGTCGACTTTTGGTCCAAAAATGTCTTTTTTTTGCGTTTTTTTTCCCCGCCAATTATGATGCGGCCCACCACTAGACCGGTGGATTAAATTGTGGCCCTCGGACACTTTTTAGTTGGAAACCCCTGTTATAGACAAAGTAAGGTCAGAAAATAGACGAATGAATGGAAATGTGGGGCTCTCAGATCAAATATGGTGCAATATTGCCATGGAGAACAAAAACAGGACAGAGGCCCTGGTTTCCCCTCAAACTGAAAACACAGCTGAAGGAGAGGAAATAGAAAGCCAGCATTTAATAGAGGATAAAATGGTTACATGCAGTGAGCCCACCAGAAGGTAAAACCCACCAAAGTTATGCTCCAAAAGAAAACCATAAAGCACGTGGCATCATCGAGTGCATGTGTGCGTACATGTGTACGCAACATTTGCAAAAATGTTGACAAGTTATGTGAATAAAGATCGTGATTAGAGTTGAGTATTTCCCAAGAAAATCACAATCTCGAGATTCGGGATTTCCCGAAATGATGAAAATTTGAATTCTCGAGATTCGGGATTTCGTGAAATGATAAAAATTTCAATTCTCGAGATTCGGGATCTCCCGAAATGTTAAAAATTTCAATTCTCGACGTCCGGGATGGAAAATCTCGAAAATTTCTCGAAAATTTCTCGAAATTCCCGAAACCCAACTCTACAAACAACGCCATAAACCAAACATCATAAACACCACATGATGGTACCCCGTTTTGTCCCTTTAACAAAATTCCATTTTTTCCTTTATGCTTCTTATGGATTTTTTTGCTCGCAGTTAATTCCCCTTTCTTCCGGTTGAGGTCGCAATTTCACTTAAAACTGGTGGATTTAAAATCGTAAAAAAAAAACAAAAAAAAACGCGAGAAAAGGAATCATTTAGCACGTCGTAAAACGTGTAGAGTAAGAAAGAATCCCTCTGAGGCAGGTTGAAAACATGGCGAACAGGTGCTATAAACGCATTCGTCCGCACTTAATCGTTTTCCAGCTGGGAATTGTACAAAGTGTGCGAGATATAGCTCGCCTATGCACTGTGAAAAATGTCCCTTTATTTCTTTCTCCTCTTGTCTGCATTTTGCAATAACCCTGATAAATTCCTTCTGCGTTTTCCACTCGATAAAATTAAACAAGAATGTTAAGACATGCAGAAATATTTGCAATTCATCTTCACGAATTTAATCCCGGTTTAATTATTTAGTATCAAGAGCGGAGCAGAAAGTTGGGGCTTTTTGTGCAACAGTTTTTCCAGGTAGGTGAGCCTTCTTTTTTCATGGTTTGAATGTTTGACTTCATCGAATATACAAATTTCGACTTTTGGAGTATGAAACACTCTAAATTCCGACAAATTTGAACTTTTTAGGCATAAAACTGTCTACAATCTGAAAAAAAAAAATCGGGTTATTTTAAGCATAGAAGTCTAAAACTCCAAAAAAGACAGCATAAAACAGTCTAAAAGCCCAAAAAGTCAAGTCTATTTAATCATGAAACAGTCTAAATTCCAAAAATCCGGACTTTTTAAGCATAAAACTGTCTGTAAACCCAAAAAATCGACTTATTTTAAGCATAGAAGTCTAAAACTCCAAAAAAGCCAGCATAAAACAGTCTAAAAGTTCAAAAAATCAGGTCTTTTTAAGCATAAAATAGCCTAAATTCCAACAATCTAGACTTTTAAAGCATAAAATAGTCTAAATTTTAAAAAAATCCAGACTTTTTATGCATAAAATAGTCTAAATTTTTAAAAAAATCCAGACTTTTTATGCATAAAATACTCTAAATTAAAAAAAAATCCAGACTTTTTATGGATAAAATAGTCTAAATTTCAACAATCCAGACTTTTTAAGCATAAAATAGTCTAAAATCCCCTAAAGATCAAGTCTTTGTAAGCATAAAATAGTCCAAATTCCAACAATCTAGACTTTTAAACCATAAAACAGTCTAAAATCCAAAATCCAGTCTTCTTAAGCATAAAAGTCTAAAATTAAAAAAAAAAGAACAGACTTTACCTTAAAACAGTATAAATATCTAAAATCAAATCTATTTATGCATAAAACAGTCTAAAATCTAATTTGTTAATTGGGTGATAATGAGAACTAACCTACAAACAGTTAGACCTGATTTTTGCCAATTTAATCCATAATTTAATTCCCCAAATCCTTCCCACTATTTGCTTCAGATTACTCCAGCACTTAAACCTGATCTCATAACAACAACATGAATCTCCACAATCCACTTGAATTCATTTCTCCATCCCAATTCTCACCTTCTTCTCCCATTCCATCCAAACCCCATCACCTAAACCTCATTACTACACATTACAACCAACAGGGGGCACATAGTTAATTAGGATTTCAAACAGTGTACGACTATTGTGAGGATTAACTTCACCATTGGATATTATTACTCTCCAAGGATTTATCACCATCATACAGAATTACCACCAATTATATCGCCATCCTCATCTCCCAAAATGGCCACCGGAAACACAAAATGCTTATAAATCTCCCACAATCACATCCCAATGTTTCTTTTTTGCAAAGTTTTATCTCCCCTTTGACAATCCATCATATTCTTAACCGTAAGCTAATCCGTGAATTAAACCTAAATCCCGGTAAGCAATAACCGTTATTTTCTTTTCTTTAGGTTATTTTGACGCCGCGCTATTTTTCCGCGCGCTGTTTTTTGCCGTGCTTTTATGACGTAGAACCGGAAAAAATATACCATTTTGCTATAAGCCCATAGCTGTTCAGGGACAAATCTCAGGGACCACTTCCGGTACTGCAGCAGCTCCACCTGGTGACTAGGAGCTGCCCAAAGCGGCCGACGATGCGGTAGTGACCTCCACACGATCACATTGTTTAGTGTGTGGAAGGTATCATGCGGCCTCTAGTCATTTAGCATATTTGTTTTTTAATGGGGATGAAAGGGTTGGGGGTTGGGGGAATGGTATGAACAAACATCAACAACGTGAGTCAGCTATTGTTGCATAATCCATCAGGTGTATGTGGCATCATCATTCCTGGGAAATTCCAAGACATTCTCTTCCGCAATGGTTCATCTTGGGCGTTTGAGTTTCAGTTGTGGCGCGCTCTGTTGGCTATTTTACGCGCCATTAGGTTCGTGTTCCGGGACGAATTGATCGGATGATGATGGGGGGAAGGGGGCTAATGAAGCGCACGATATGAGCAACAAACAATGTTTGTCTATATAAGGGAAATCCTAGGTCCGAAATATCAACATTGTAATTTGGTCGTCAATTTTTAAGTATTTTTTCAACTACTGCAAAACTCCGAAGAGAAGCTGGGTCCCAATTACTAGCCCGGGGGTTGGAGGTGAATTTGAAAATAGAATCCGGGTCCCAATATAAGCCCGGTCAAAAAAAGTCACAGTTACGTTAAGTGTAAATAACGTAACATACACGTTAAATCCCGTTGTAGGTGGTAAAAATGGTGTAACACTTAATTGTTACACTGTATTTTGCTATCACAATGGCTCCAATAGCAAAGAGGTGTGCATTTGACATCGAATTTAAACTAAGTGCAGTGGAATATGCCGAAATGCTACAAAATGTTTCTACCGTTGCGTATACCTTCCACTGTTTTTGAAATAGAAGCAGGGTTTGTTTATAGGCTCGGTCTCAATTACTAACCCGGGGGGTCAAGGTAAAAAAATAATATTCGGTATATACACTTTTACAACTTTTTAACGCTTAAAGTGCACTTTTTATGCTTAAAATGCACTTTTTACGCTTAAAATGCACTTTTCATTTCTCCAGATTTTGTTACACATAAAATTCATCTTTTTACATGTTGCGTTTTCATGTGTTTGTGAGAATGCAGAAAAGGAGTCAGAAAGCTGGACGTGCATCCATGGCATGGTGAAAAAGATAGGTTACTAAATTCTTTATTCTATGGGGTTAAATTGTGACCACGTTTATGTTTGCTAGTTCAAACTTTTACCACGGGCGCAACGATCAGGCGGTCCATGATTAGAACTGTTTAGTAGTACACATACTGCACTACTAAAAACATGTTTTTTGGGATTATTAGACAATCTGGTTGTCAAAATGACCATCCAGCATTCCCTACTTTCTTGAAACTTTTTAGGCAAAAAAAATAATACATTTTAGACCGGAAAATTGACTTGAAAGCCCAAAATTAGACTTTTGGACCCAAAAAACTTCTATCTGTTGACCAAGATGTTTTGAAGTTACAACAGTGGATAAGATAGGTGATCGTGTTTTACGCGTAAAAATGGACTTTTACACATAAAAACATAAAAACTGCAAAATAAGAAGTTGTCCTTGCCATGAATGAATTTCCACAATATGACTAACTGAATTTATTGATGATCTAACACAGTACAAACAAACATTCAGACCTATTGATTAGATGAATCATTATGCACACAATATCAGTTGATGCCAATAAAAACAAAACAAATAACCAAAACAAAAACATTAACAAAAGATGGAAAACCAAGCTGGAAAGAGCGAAACATAGAGGAGTTCAGTTCAGTCACTAAAGACTAATGGTGCTGCTGTGCCCTAGTGACAGATGAATTCAAGGAACTGCCCTTGTAATAATTAGAAATGTGTGGTCTGTTTCTGTGATGGATATTAATAGCTGTAATGGTATGTGACAATTAAACAATCAACACAATTCCCATCAACCACCAATCTTGTCTATTTTAGAAAAATTTCAACTAGTAACTTAGTAACAATTGAATAGTCATAGTTTTGCAACAATGAGAGAGGAATTTGTAATTTCTGTTTTGCAACAATGACAGAAGCAGTTTTAATTTTTGTTTTGCAACAATGAGAGAAGAATGTTTAATTTTTGTTTTGCAACAATGGGAGAAACAGTTTTTGCAACAATGAGAGAAACAGTTTTTGCAACAATGGGAGAAACAGTTTTTGCAACAATGGGAGAAACAGTTTTTGCAAC
Source organism: Strigamia transsilvanica (assembly GCA_034701245.1). Lineage (NCBI taxonomy): Eukaryota > Metazoa > Arthropoda > Chilopoda > Geophilomorpha > Linotaeniidae > Strigamia > Strigamia transsilvanica. The sequence goes on from JAQIXU010002201.1 coordinate 12,278, forward strand.
AATGAGAGAAGCATTTTAAATTTTTGTTTTGCAACAATGGAAGAAACAGTTTTTGCAACAATGGGAGAAGCATTTTGTTTTTTGCAACAGTGAGTGAAACATTTTTTTGGTTTGTTTTGCAACAATGAGAGAAGCATTTTTAATTTTTGTTTTGCAACAATGGAAGAAACAGTTTTTGCAACAATGGGAGAAGCATTTGCTTTTTTGCAACAGTGAGTGAAACATTTTTTTGGTTTGTTTTGCAACAATGAGAGAAGCATTTTTAATTTTTGTTTTGCAACAATGGAAGAAACAGTTTTTACAACAATTAGAGAAGCATTTTCAATTTTTGTTTTGCAACAATGGAAGAAACAGTTTTTACAACAATTAAAGAAGCATTTTGTTTTTTTGCAGCAGTGAGTGAAACATTTTTTTGTTTTGTTTTGCAACAATAGGAAAAGCACTTTCAATTTTTGTTTTGCAACAATGGTAGAAGCATTTTCTTTTTTCTTTTTGCAACAATGGTAGAAGCATTTTCTTTTTTTATTTTTGCAACAATGGTAGAAGCATTTTCTTTTTTCTTTTTGCAACAATGGTAGAAGCATTTTCTTTTTTATTTTTGCAACAATGGTAGAAGCATTTTCTTTTTTATTTTTGTAACAATTGGAGAAATGGTTTCAATCACTGTTTTCCAACAATAAGAAAAGCATTGACATTAATCTCTGCTTTTGCTATCCAATGAGTGAAGCACTTTAATTAATCTTTGTTTTGCTACAATGAATGAAGCATTTTAATCTCTGCCGTGTAACTC
>JAQIXU010002202.1:0-13064 GCA_034701245.1 Strigamia transsilvanica
AAAAATCCATTTTTTTTGTCTAAAAATCCATTTTTTTTGTCTAAAAATCCATTTTTTTTGTCTAAAAATCCATTTTTATTTGGTTTTAGTGGTCTGAAGTTTTATCACCCGAATTTATTTTTCACAGAAAGCTTATTTTTTATTTGTGGAAGTAATTTTGTGTAATTTCCGTTGGGAAAATTATTTGGAGACACTTGAAATCCCCTTATGTTGTAATTTTCCCAATTAATGGTTATGGAACAAAAATCGACCTTTTACCTTACCTCAATGAAGAAATGGTGATAAGTGTTGTTTGGTTCACCACAATCATTTTCAGTGGAGGAAAGTCCATCAATTTTACAATTTAATGATTGATAAAATGCAATAGTTTCAGTTTGCGCTTACTTTTAATAGGGATTTCCCCGGTCTTTCCCCACTACTACAAGTTCGCGCGTGGTATCTTGTCGCTAAATTCGCACTGCGCACCCCATTCTGCGCAAACGATTTTCTAATTCCAGTCCTAATTTAGCCTACATTAGACCAAAAATGCAAAATGATGTAAATAAACAACAATATACCAGGAATTTATAACATATTATTGTTGTTTTCTTTCATTTGTTTAACATTATTTGGTCGAATATTAAGCTTAATATGAACTGGAATTCGAAAATCGTCTGCGCAGAATGGGATGCGCAGTTCGAATTTGGTATCAACATACCGGGCGCGAACTGCAGGAGGGGGAGAAAAACCGGGGAAATCCCTAAGAAGTAAAGTGTACACTGAGGAATTTCCTTTCTTTTGGAACTGGGCCATTTAGGTTGGTTGAGAAGGGTTTCCATAGTTTTCGATAGGTTTATATTGATTTCTATGAAATCTTGAGGGTTTTTAAGGCTGTTTTAAGGATTTTTTTAATGGTGTTTAAGGTTTGTACAAGGATTTATGACGATTTATGATGATTTATACGTGAGTTTCCTAGGATTTTCATAGATTTCCAATTGTTTTAATGACGTATAAAGATGTATAAGAGTTTACTTGGATTTTCATGAAGTTATACAAGTTTAATTCTTAGGAATTTGCAAGGATTTTCATGGATTTGCAGAGATTTTCAAATATTTGCAGGGATTGTCAAGGATTTGCTGGCATTTTCAAGGATATGCAGGGATTTCAAGGATTTTCACAAATTTGCAAAGACTATTAATGGATTTGGCAAGGATTTGTATGTATTTGCAAGGGCTATCATGAATTTGCAAGAATTTCCATGGATTTCCAAGGATATGCATGGATTGCCAAGGATTTCCAAGGATTTTAAAATATTTTCATGAATTTTTATGGCCATGAAAATTAATCGCCATTCAAAATCGACAAGTTTATCGAAACTTGTTAAATTTGGATCTTTTTGTCAGCATTCCAGTTCTTTGGTTAATACTGACAACTGAAAACTGCTGATTACCGTATTTCATCGATAAGAAGTCGCGGCTTGTACACTCAACCCTCGTTATACGGCCGCTCTTTATACGGCATTTCGCTATAACAGCTTTAGGAAAGTATGGCACTTTTCGAGTTAAGGCCCACAACGTTTCGTAGATACGGCCAAAAATCGGGAAATTCCATAACGAATCAGGGGGAATTGCCCCTGATTCGTTATACAGCATTTTGCTTTACAGCCAACTTTTCCGGAACTTATCTAGGCCGTAAAGCGAGGATTTTGTTATTCCTTTCGATTTTTCAAACCCACCCTCACTAACGCCTGTAGTTTAGATCTCATCATTGAAAGTGAATTGCATTCCTATTGCAAACACAAACTGGATTTAGTTAATGCATTTTTAATGCTTTTTTGATGATGAAAAAAGGTTTGAAAGAAAATAAAATAATTTTTTTTTCATGGATTTTCAAGGATTTTCAAGAATTTTCAAGGATTTTCATGGATTTTTCAAGGATTTTCATGGATTTTCAAGGGGTTTTCAAGGATTTTCATGGATTTTCAAGGGGTTTTCAAGGATTTTCATGGATTTTCAAGGATTTTCAAGGGGTTTTCAAGGATTTTCATTGATTTCCAAAGAAAAGATTTACATGAGTTGAACTGAGATTTTCATGCATAAATACTTCAGGATTTGTATCAATTTCCAAGGACTTTTAAGATCTATCAAGCTTTTAATGGATTTGAACAAGTTCCAATACTTTTGTACAATTTAGAAATTAGCATTTCAATTCCTTATATCCAAAATAACAATGCACAAATAAAAATCGCAATATCAAACTCAAAATTTTCTACCAGAGTCCAATACCATATTTGGTTTCACTCCAAGTTTCACCTTTTCTTTTTTAGTCTTTTCCACTGCAGTGTAACAGTAACCTAACCTGTCCAGTCATTATTGCCCAACACATGGCAGCAGAAAACAATCTATTTATATCCACATAACAACAGAAACTAGTTTTACAAGGCTGTAATAATCCAACTGACTAACCACATATAAATACTCTGCAGACCAAAACAGTAGCACACAACTCCTTGACACACATACTCCAAATCCAAACAAGGTATTTAAATTTTCACATCAAATTTAATTCTTTCAAACAACTACTTGTAAATTCCATTTTAGGAACATGAAACTCATCATACTCTTCTTCTTATTGTCCTACATCTCCTCTTCAAGTGGCAACCACTGTGATGACATGCTGGACTCTTGTGTCAGATACTGTTCACTAGGAGGCCAAGAACTGAAAAAATGTGAAGACATTTGTCTGGATGAAGATTCTGCTTGCAATTGCACCCTGCAATGTACCGGAGCCCATGAAAAATGTGCATTTGATTGCTTTTTTGCTCTTTCATCTCATTGTGAAAACAGTTTTTACATCTGCAAAGGACTATGCTTAGACAAAAATGCTACTACAAGCAACCAATGTGATGAGCTGTGTAATTCTGACTTAAAGGTCTGCCAGTGTCAAAAGCTGTGCACAGACAATGATGACTGTCGCCTGAAATGCACACTAAAAACCATTTCCTAATTTTGTTTTGTCTGGGCAATAGTGAGATAGATTTATAAGATTTGTAAGATTTGTAAGATTTATAAGATTTATAGGCTTTATATGTTCAAATTTTAAAGTTTATTAAAAGATAATTGTTTGTTTTGGCAGTTCTGTTGTGCTAACAATGCTTTTTAGGGTTAGCATTTGTGCTTTTGGCTTGTACAGTCCTGTTTAAAAAAAATAGATGTCATGTCTGCAGAATGGTCATCAAAATAGAAACACCTGACCACACTGTTTACTTAATTTACATTATTCTATATTTACAAGCTTAAACGGTGCTAATAATCGTGTTTTGTATGATAAATTTTAAATTATCTTGTTAAAATATTCACGTTTTATCACTACCCAATTCTGGGATGACGCCCCACCTTTTCTGTAAGTCCCCTAGTGGACAACTCTTTAATAAACATCCACGCTGTTACCTGTTACCATATACGTTTTTTACGCTTTGCCATAAATAATTTTCAAAAAAGGCTTAATTTTGTCTTAATTTTTCAAAAATTTCGTCAATTTTTATCACAATAATGTTTCATCAAAACACCAATTCCAAACCCAAAACAAACAGCACCATGCACCCACTAACCCAAATTCCCAATCTCCTAAACCTCCCACCAGAGCGCACAACCCTCTAAAACTCCTATCGCCACAGCAACCGCGTGGCGCCAACAAACGGTTCGAGAAGGCCGTCGATTGAACTTCTTTAGACTTCACCCTTGGAAAAAAACATGAAGAAATTATGCAACACTATCTCGAACCAAGTCTAGAACTGATGAAACAAATTTAAAAAGCACAGTCAGCCTCACGGTACCGCGTCATGAAAATTCAAATATTTAAATTCAAAAAACGTTCCATAATTTGCCGCGCTTTCTAATCCCGCAGTTCGAGTGGGTGCAAAAGCTGAAATTTCCCCAAAAAAATAGGTTAAGTGAGTAATTCGAGGGTTTTAAAGAGGCTGAATACCTTTGAGGCCGATTTACTTGACTGAATCGACGAAATGGCCGAAAAAGAGCCGGTTGAGGGCGAGGAGCCAATCACAGAAGACGACGAGAAACCTGCGGGACCGGAAGAAGGCGCCGAGCCCGCCGAGGCTAGCGAGACTGGCGCGGCCAGTCCGGGGGCCGAGCCGATTGAGGAAGAAGGGGAGCCCAGTGAAGATGGCGAACCAGTGGAGGAAGGCGGCGATACTGGCGAAGCGGGCGATACTGGCCCTGGTACTGGCGCTTCGGCTTCGAAGACGGGAAAGAGCAGCGTGTCGGAAGCGGGCGGGGATGACGATTTGAATGAGTTGGAGAGTCAGCAGAGGAGCATTCAGAGATTGGCTGTGTGTTTTGGGATTTTTGAGGTTGATTTTGGTCGGTTTTTAGTGTTTTCTTTTTTGTTTTTTTTTGTTTTTAGGAGTTGAAGGAGGAGGAATGCGAGATTTATAAAGGACTTGAGAAACGTCTGAGCTCGTCAATTTCGCAAAGGTAAATGTTGGTGTAGGCCAAGCAAATGTGGAAGGATGCTAGAGTGGTTGATTTTTAGAAAAGAGCTGCATGTTTGTGTGGGAAAATGGCACAAATGGATGCAAATATGATTGAATTTCATGAGAAATTATATAATTGGATGAAAAAATGGTGGGTTTTTATGAAAAAGGGTGTAATTGGATGCAAAAGTGATTGATTTTCATTAAAAATGGCACAAATGGATGCAAACATGATTGAATTTCTTGAAAATCTGAATTTTTATGTGCAAAAATGATGGTTTTTCAAGAAAACTGCAGATCTGTATTCAAAATTGATGATTCTTCATGAAAAATTGTATAATTGGATGAAAGAATGGTGGATTTTATGAAGAAGGGTTTAATTGGATGCAAAAATGATTGATCTTCATGAAAACTGAATTTTTGTTTGTATAAATGCTTGATTTTCATGAAAGATGGCATAAATGGATGCAAAAATGATTAAATTTTTTGAAAAACTGAATATTTATGTGCAAAATTGATGGTTTTTCATGAAAAATGGTGAAACCTAACTGAATGAATTTCATAAAGAACTGCAAAAATGATTATTTTAAATAAATTTCTAATTTCTTGAATTCAAGGTCCTCTCAGCGAAGCAGTCCGGGCAGTCGCAAGAGTTCAGTCGGCGGTAAAAGCACCACAAGCGCTACGAGCGGTGGCGCCAAATCAACCGGGTCGCAGCCCACCAAACAAAAAGGCAAGGCGTCCAAAACTGATTCCAAGGGTGGATCCAAAGCTGGGACGAAAGCTGGATCTCAGGCTGGAACCAAAGGTGGATCCCAAGCTGGAACCAAAGGTGGATCCCAAGCTGGAACCAAAGGTGGATCGCAAGCTGGAACCAAAGCTGGATCCAAAGGTGGATCTCAAGCTGGAACCAAATCTCAAGCTGGATCGCAAAGTAAAATGAACTTGTCTCGAGGATTTTGTGTTTTCTCGTGTTTTCTCGTGTTTTCTCGTGTTTTCTCGTGTTTTCTCGACTTTTTAGGCACAAAAATGCAAAATTTGCATCCAAAATTGTTTGTTTTCTTTTCACAATTTGAATTTTGATGCAAAACGGAAACAAATTTTTCCTCTAAATTACTTTTTTCAGTCTAAAAATTCCATTTCAGAGCAGAAAAGTGCTAGTGTAGTCTATGTCACATTTCTGACTAGATTTTCAACATTTAAACGGTCGTTGTTACCTAGAATTAAAAACAGCGGTGGGAAATGCCTTCAAAAAGGGCATTTTTAAGTCTGGATTTTGCATTTTCCTGGCTTGAAGTTGCATTTTTCTCGCTTGATTTTGCATTTTTCTTCCTTGAAATTACATTTTTATGGTATGAATTGCATTTTTTTGCCATGAAATTGCATTTTTCTGCCTTGAAATTGCATTTTTCTGCCTAGAAATTGCATTTTTCTGCCTTGAAATTGCATTTTTCTGCCTTGAAATTGCATTTTTCTGTCTTGAAATTGTATTTTTCTGCCTTAAAATTACATTTTTCTGCCTTGAAATTGAACTTTTCTGCCTCAAATTTTCTTTTTTAGGCCATAAATTGCTTTTTTGTGTCTTGAAATTACAAACTAAAACTAAAGTGACATGTTAAAATTATTATTTTTCTTCCATCTTTGCAAGGTGGTGCCGGTGAAGGCGACAGTCAAGCGCCCGAAGAAGAGCCAGAAGAAGACGAAGAAGAGGACGAAGAAGAGGGCGACGGTGATGGCGAAGAAGAGGAAGAGGAAGAGGAAGGCGGCAAATGGGCCGGTTACCCGCTTCGCCAGTTGGTGCCTGTTTTCTACGCCGGCGGATTTTGGTTTATTTATTGCCTCAATGCCATTCGAGCTTTTGTCCCCACCCCATGAGTCCATGACACACGATTTGTTCGAGGCCTGACTTCGTGCTAGCCGGGAGTTTGAGAACGCTTTATTTCGAAGCGTTTTCACTCCTGCTTAGCCGCCGAGTGTCCCTCCTGCAAATCAAATGTCATTTATAAATTTTTTTGTGGTCCCTTTATTGTTGCTTCAGAATAGCACCTGACATAAAATCCTGAAAAAACAAACAAACTTCATCTTTTTCCACTTTGACAATAAACAGCAAAATTTTTAATCCTATCCTGTATAAAAACATAAAAGCTAACAACTCAAAAAGTGAATAAAAGAAAAACTATTTACACACAACGTTGATTTTTATTTTTTAAATTGGGAGCTGCCCCTTGGAAGTGTGCAGCATGCATGCAGCACAGCTATTGGTGCTTCACTGCAGAGCACCATGTTATTTGTAAGTTTGTTGTTGTGTATGTGTAGCTGAAGAATGATAACACGTCCAGACTAAATATTATTGTCAAATTTGACCTGTAAAATTTGCAATTTTTTATTGTTTTAAACAATTTTCAAACAGGTTTTAAATAACTTTTCGAGTATTTCTACGGTAGTAGTTTTATTGACAAATATCTTACATATAAAACAAATGTCTTTTCAATCGATAATAATACTCATTTTCCAGTTGATCGGTTGACTTGATTGGGACAAACCTGAAAAAGAAAAAGAAATTCAATATAAAACAGTAGTTTGAAAACAACAAACTTCGTTCATACCAACAATCGCTACATACCGCCACACATCGCTCCAACTTTACGCAATTCATCAATTGTCTAAAAATGAGCAGCACTTGGGCCTTGGATTAATTAATTAATTAATTAATTAATTTGGGCGGCAGGCCTTGGGGGGCGGCATCAGTTCCGGATTACCCATTAGGTCAAGTAGGCAAGGAATAAAAATAATATTGAATTAAATAAATTTGAAAAACGAAAACGAAAAACGAAATTGCTTCTTGAGTGCTGATTTTAACAATAATGCGCAGCTAGAAGTTGCGCAGAGCAGGTTCCCGGAAATCCTAACAATGGTTGACCGCGGACGGGGGCGTTGGTCAGCCGGTTTTCCAGTTTGTCGTACAACCTTATTTTTAGGGCAGGAATCCCTGTGGAACCCGTGATGGTTTAGAAATAAATGAGTCTCTGGTAGCCGTAATGCTGAGGGCAAGGGATCAGGGCCGGATTTAGGTACTGCGGGGCCCCTAAGCAAAAACTTTGTGGGGGCCCCCTCAAAAAAAAGTATAATATTAAAAAATCTAAAAAATACCCCACTATTATCTCTTTATCTATAGTAAATATACTGTAAATACATATGCCACAAAGAAAAAATTACTTCCAAAGTTAACAATAAGTCAACTAATTTTTCCTGGGACATAGTCGGATCTTTTTTTGGGGCCCCCGAAGAGTGGGGGCCCTAAGCAACTGCTTATTTTGCTTATACGTAAATCCGGCGCTGCAAGGGATGCCAGGACGCGTAATCAGGAGCAATTGGATAGAGAAAAAAATACCTTAAAGGGAATTAATCAGACAAGTCAAATTGTGTTACAATTTCACAGAATAAAAATGTTAAAAAGCCTAACTTCATTTACAGAGTAAAAAACATGACGAACAACGGAACAACAAGAACACGGAATCGGAATAAATCGAGAGGATGAAATAGCAAATTAACATGAATTATCTGTTTACAGAATCTCGTCATCTCGTCATGAAAGAAAGCTGCAAGAAAATCGAGCATTCGTTTCAGATGCGTAAACGTCAAAATGCGATTAAACGATTGAATAAATCGAAAAACATGTAATTTTATTTCAGATCGAATCAAGTTATATGTCCACGTTGCTTGCACGTGACGAAAGAATTTCTTGTGTGCTTTGATTGAACACCCAATCACCCATCAATATTCCAAACTAATCAAAATGTTTCTCGTCCAAGTCGAAATCGAAACAGAAACAGCAAACAAGTTCACGTCCATCATAGTTTTCCAATCCCAGTTGAAAACGCTGAGTTACGACCCCTACGACACAAACAGAAAGAGAAAAATTGCTGAGGAGTGAGAAACACGCGACTCTGAGAGTTAGGCCCAACAACAATTAGTCGTGGAATTGAGTGAGTATGAATTAATTGGATCGGCATTTAAGCTCCTTAGCCAGGTAGAGCTGTGCTTCTGCAAATGGCAAACAGCAAGTGGGGCGTCCGGTCAACGAGTCCTGAGCGTCCCAGATCTGCCATGAGTGATCCGATCTTATCTCGCTGATCCTTGAGATCGACGCTTTGGTTAATTGTGTTGGAATTATAAGTCGGACAGATTAACTATAGGAGTTTATTTGGTGAGGTACAAAGTGTGAGTGATACAAAAGTCTCAAGATACACGGGGGTTACAAGTTTTCTTTCAGGGACTATTCCCCCCAACACATGTGGTCTATAATCAGTGTTGGGCCGGTACTGTCGTAAAAGTACCGCGGTATCGGTACACGGTACCGCGTACCAAGCCAAAAATACCGCGGTATCGGTACACGGTACTGCGCACCGATCGTAAAAGTACCGCGGTATCGGTACTGTACCGGTACCGAAAATTGCGGTACATTTCGCGGTACACGAGAAACTGCGAGATTTGCACGATTTTAGCTTTTTGGTCACGTTTCCGTGACGTCTTGGTCACAAAACTAGAAAAGAGCCCAAAATATGACGATTTGGTTACGTTTTGAACTCTTTTCTGGTAATGTGACCAAAACGTGACAAAAATGTAACAAAAATGTCACCTAAAAGCTAAAATAAATCTTAAAATGTTGTTTTTTGGTTTAAAAACTTTTTTTTTTAACCAAAAAAACGACATTTTAAAATTTATTTTAGCTTTTAGGTGACGTTTTTGGTTACATTTTGGTCACGTTTTGGTCACGTTACCAGAAAAGAGCTCAAAACGTAACCAAAACGCAATATTTTGGGTTCTTTTCTGGTTTTGTGACCAAAACGTCACGAAAACGTGACCAAAAAGCTAAAATCGTGCAAATCTCGCAGTTTCTCGTGTACCGCGAGATGTACCGCGATTTTCGGTACCGGTACAGTACCGATACCGAAAGTACCGCGGTACAAGTATCCGGTACCTGTGTCTCCACAGAAAGTACCGCGGTACAGGCCTGCGGTATTGTACCGTGCCCAACACTGTCTATAATTGCTTACATAATGCAGATGCCCTAATGGCCACCCATTGCACATTCCTGCCCTATGTGTTTGGCCCACCCATAATGTCAACAAATTGTCGACGCGACGCGACCAATCGTCCTTCCCGTGATTAATTTTTGTCTGCATTGGATACCATTGCCAAGTTTAGCATTTGATTGTTCTCGATAAAGTTAGGACAGATTTCATTTCATAAATGCTTTTTTATGGTTGCATTTAATTATTACAATATAATAATAATTAGTACAATTAAATTTAATAATCGTTATTATTACTAGCACATATATCACGTAGATGGAGCTTCTTGTAGTTAATCGTGCTACATCCCAGTAAGACTGGAATGGTTTTTGCTATGAGTTCTTTATAAAGGTTAGTGGTTGTCAGACATTGGCAGGCGGCTTCAAAATTCGGATCATCTTGTGAACAGAGAACTGACAGATCATTGTAATTTTCGTTCAGTACAGTCATTGACACTATGGCCGCATTATCGAGTTGATTGTATGTGTATGCTCTAAAACGTATATTTATACCGGGCAACTCCGCATGAACAGTGCCGCTTGTTGTTCCATTTATGCATGTTTGCGGATTGAATCGGTTCGCGTCACATTGTTGCGGACCCGTAATTTTATTTTTAATCAGTACAGTGTATGAGTCGGTTGGACAAGCCGTGAAGCGTTCGGTTTGGCTCTCTTCGCTGGTTCTAACGAAATGTCTGAATAATTATCGTCGTTCCTGTTGTATTCAAATTTTTAAGTTGTATGAAATATTTACTCGCACTTGAGCAGGCAGTCACAATCGAATATCAATTTCTCGAAAGTCAAGTCAACGGTTGATTTCTGTCTTCCACCGACCGATAATCCGGGACAAAATTTTTTTACAAAAAAGTCAGAAATGCCCCGTACAGTACACTTCTGGCATGCTCCTAGGTTGGAAACAACATGCGGTTCAATCCTAGAATAAGCTAAGTAAGCTAAGTGTGCTAATTACGTTTCCGGTAAATTAAACTTACTTTCGAACTAGTTGTGGAATTAATTTAATTTCAGATTGAGCTTTAAGTGAGCACCTTCTACATTCATCTGCTGCAATTCAGTTTCGATACAATTACAAAACGAGTTGAGGTGTGTTTTCGGAAAATTATAAGTCATAATATAAACGAACCTTCAACAGCCAACTGAAAAATAAAAGTAACCAATTTTACAAGTAGTTCTGGCTGATTTGATCTGGACATAATTTTATTACTTTTTCGACTTGACTAGTTTGTGCTGCTGCCTGAAAATTCAAAAATTTAATTACAAGTAGTTGTGTGCGTTCGACTTACGGTCATTTGTTACAACAGCAATGCCTTCCTCCGCTAATTGTTGAGTCGTTGGCTCAATTGCACAGAGAAGTTGTATCATCAAGCAGACTCTAAACATGTTTGCTGTAAACGGAAGAAATAAGAAAGACATGCGCTGAAGATGAAACTATGAATATCAAGTCTAGTAGCTGTAACCACATTCGTGAATTCCGTAGAAAATGACAGCACAAACTGTTTACTAACCTGGAAAATAAAAAATGTTAGTTGTAAATATCTTCACGTCCGGATTTCAGCCTGGCAGATTTCCTCTCCTGCTTATACTGAAATTGAACTTGTTTTTTTGTAGTATTTTATTGGCGTATTAAAATTTTAGTATAATTATTTCTATTTTGTTATTCTCAATTAAACCAAATGCCGGATGTGCCTTCTACCTTTAATGTCTTTTTGTACAGAATGAAATGCATTTATAGATAAATAATAACAAAATTTTTTTATAATGAATTTTTGTAAACTCAGGGTAGAAGTCATTCATCCTGATGTACAGGGGCGTGTTTACGCCTAGGCGCAGTCAGGCCCGACAAGAGGGGGGGGGGGGGTTGACGGGGAAAATACCCGGGGCCCCTGGGTTCTAGGGGCCCCGGAGAAAAAATCTATCATGATTTAAATCACTTGATTTTTTTATGAAAAAATTATGATTTCAATTTGTAGGAACTATGTTCCTCCTTTTGTAGCCCAAAGTCCGAGGGGGAAAATTTTTTTTTTCACGCTCTTGGCAGGGGCCCCCACAAGAAGTATATCCCCGGCGGCCCTGGGCGCAGTAGGCGCGCGCCTAGGGCCTCCACATGTGTGTGATGATGATGACGACTACTGAGTCATCAATGCCCTCACTGCATTTCTTTTAGCAAAACAAGGATTAAAAGCCACAAGGCATACATTCAAATCACATGACCACATGTCCATCTTCATGTCCAGTTGACCAGTTTTCCACAATCGCATTATTATACCAAAAAATAAAAAATCTACCTCACTGAAAAAGGTTTGTTGTTTTTCTTTCTCATTATCGTTTAGCAAGCTTGTTCGTTCAAATTAATATCTGATGGTCTCACAGATGGATTATTATTTTATGTTGGTCGGAATGAAAGGTGTTTTAATTAAACACTGACATGAAAATGTGCGAAGCTTTTTTGCTATTTTGAATGTATTTGGTTTTTATTTATAATTTTTTGGGTTTACTTGGTGTTGTGTCCGAGCAACAACTGGGATTTAGATAAGAGATGAAATTCAGTGTTGAAACCGCATTCATTGTGTTTAGATAATAAGAACTAACTCGTTCAGTGCCTTGACAACAAGTGTTAGAAACAGAGATCTCTGGTCACCAAGTAACCAGAGATCACATGGGTTATGGTAGAAACTAAAGTATGTATAATTATCTTTTGCCAGGTGGAGAAGGTGAGAAGTTTATAAATAGCGCGCATCTAAAAGTGAACCTGTCCTGGGACAGTTGCAGATCAAAGAATGCGCGGGGGTAAATTAACATATTTAAGATAGAAAAGATAAAGATGGGAAAAATGAAGAAATAAGGAAAAATGACGAGTTGCGCAAATCTGGCTCCAGAGGGAGTTCAAAAAATATTGGGCCCCCACCAAGAGCGATACGCAGGTCGGTGACAGCTTTAACCAGCACATAAGGGTTAAAGCATTGTTATACATTGTTTACCTGTCACATACTTACAGAGAAACTTATTTTAAACGAATGAAGCAAGGTTAGTAATAACATTTGTTCGTAATCTTGATCATGTTCATTTTGAAATTGAAGTAACACCGGGCGTAACAACTAATAATCAACGTAATTTATGAAGCAAACACCGAAATCACATTTTGTTAACAAAATTTCTTACAACAGAAATATCGCGTAAACCACGACAGAAAGCTTTGTCAGGGACGAATTCACTTCGCACGTCGCACACTACACAGCTAGCGACTACTGACAAAATGATACATGTAAAGAGTGCAATAATCAATCGGTTTAAATTCGTGCAATCTAAAAACAGTGAAAATAGTAAATTCACTAGATATTAGTCATAAAATCCAAATACGCTCCTACACTGTGTGGTGACCTCGAGAGCCCCAAAATGGCTTCTCGAGTGTTCACTGTGTTTCTCTTAAAATATTACATAATATTCTCGCAATATTATTGTCTGGAGGCTTAACAAGTGGCACACGCCAAGTGTCAAGTCTCC
>JAQIXU010002203.1:0-13063 GCA_034701245.1 Strigamia transsilvanica
TTTTCAAATAAAATTTTGTATTTACCTATTTTCTACAGCTGAATAAACATATTGACATTTTTATAGTGCGCCACTCATGCTGCAACCTCAATTCGATTAAGATGTCATAGTTTTATGAGAATGTTTGCTAGAACAACAAAATTAAGTGTTTCAAAAATGATTTTTCCTTCAGAGTCTTATGTGAAGTAATATCATTTTTATGGCAATATAAAGCAAATCCCAGTTACGATCTGTTTACGATGGCACTGTGAATGGCCTTCATTGATGCCGCGATGGTCCGTGTCCCGATTTCGCAACAGCTCTGAACGCTGGTACAGTATGTCAGATGAGATGATAATTTAGTTGTCAATCGAAAGCCAGTAAAAATCCCGACTAAATTCGGCTGCCTCGGTTCGGTCAGTGAATCGTAGGAGAATAAAATCCAGTCAAAGCCGGTCTCAGTCGATTTGCACTAAAACGACCCGGATTAAGGCTTGAAACGATGATCAACCGTAACATTTACAGCGGAAACAGTGCAAAAAAAAAAAAAAAAGACAAAAGTCCAAGGAACACACCAATTTCCTCTTTCCCTTCATTAAACGTTCAAACAGAGAGAGAGAGAGAGAAAATGAAGGAAAAAAAGTCTGAAGATATAACGACTGATTACATCACATTGACCTAGCATAAACAAAATGTCACAAAACGACAACACTTTTTAACGACACCATTAAAACGCTCGTTAATCAACTTAATTTCTACGTAATAAAATAAGTAAACAAAAAAAAACACACGTGATATTTTATATTTCTTTGCTGATTAAGTTGTTACTAAGCCAACCCTAATGCAGACCAGACACGCGTCGCAAACTGATCAATTTTTGTTTATTTCGTTGACAGGTGCCCACCTGATGCGGTGATGAGCTGAGCCCTCGTCGGGGCTGATGGCGCGAAGCTGGACGCCGCCCTCATCGCTAACAACCCTCGCGGCAGCAGTTTGGCTGTCTCTAGTGGAACTGTGCACGGCCCAGTTGGCAGCGTCCGTACCCGGAAGTTTGGTCTTAGGTGGTCTCTTCCCCGTGCACCAAAAAGGGGACCGCACGTCATGCGGCCACCTTAACAAGGCGCGCGGCATCCAGCGTGTCGAAGCGATGCTGTACGCGGTGGATCGCATCAACGCCGACCCGCGCATCTTGCCCAACATTCAGCTTGGAGCCCTTGTGCTCGACACGTGCTCGCTCGACACTTACGCACTCAATCAGTCGCTCGAGTTCATCCGCGCTGCGCTCATCAACACCGTGGACGCGTCAGCTCTTGAGTGTGCCGACGGCTCCGAGCCCCGGGAGCGCGATGGGGCGCGCCCGGTGACGGTGGCGGGCGTGGTCGGCGCCTCAATCACTAGCGTCTCCATCCAGGTGGCGAATCTGTTGCGTCTGTTCCGTATCCCTCAAATCAGCCCGGCGTCCACGGGCGAGATGCTGAGCGACAAGACTCGTTTTGAGTTTTTCGCTCGCACTGTGCCTCCGGATAACTTCCAGGCCTTGGCACTCGTCGACATCGTCCAGCAACTCAACTGGACATACGTTTCCACCGTGGCTTCCGAGGACCAGTACGGTGAAGCGGGAATCGACCGCTTCCAGCGAGAGGCACGTGCGAGGAACATCTGCATCGGCGCTTCCGAGAAAGTGCCCCATAAGGCCAATGCTTCCGCCTTCGACGCCATCGTGCGAAATCTGGAGCGCAATGCTGCACGCGGGGTTGTACTTTTCATCGTGTCCGATGATTTGCGGGGAGTGTTGCTGGCGGCCAAACGTGCCAACGTGTCGCTGTCGTGGGTGGCCAGCGACGCTTGGGGCCGCCAAGCCAAACTGCTCGAAGGGTTGGAAGATGTAGCCGAGGGAGCCATCACTGTCGAGTTGGAGTATGTGGAAATGGAGGAGTTTGACGATCACATGATGAGTTTGACGCCGCATAACAACTCGAGGAACCCGTGGTTCAGCGAGTTTTGGGAGGAATCGTTCCAGTGTATTTTATCCAATTACTCACAGCAATACGTGCAAAATAAAACTCAGTCCCTTCCGCTCTGCTCGGATGGACTTCGTCTCGATCGACACGTTTACACGCAGGACTCAAAAGTGCAGTTCGTCATCGACGCAGTTTACGCGTTCGCTCACGCCTATCACAATTTACACACTAATATTTGCGGACCACAATCCAGGCAGGTGTGTCCAGCCATGCGCTCTTACGATGGATTTGAGTTTTACTGGAATTACCTTCTCAACGTTTCGTTCATAGGTAACACGTCTAGAATTTAACATTTGTAATACTAGTACAAGCAACGATCTCACGTTCACGCACCGGTAATCGATACTCAGATCAACTAAAATTCAATTTGTAATCCATCCCGAATTATTCTGCACAAATAAATGCAATTTAGTCACGAGGGAAAGGGAAAGAAAACTGCAGCTTGGTGGCATGGGGGACCGGAAACTAATTTACTCATGCCAACCTACCCCTATCTCTATCCTAGTCGCCCTTGCCTGTTTGCTTTAAGTTGTAACTCCTTACTCCATGCTCCAGGGATAAGCCAACACAACAAACAGAATGGGGCAACAAAGAGAGGCATAACTGAACTCAAACAGTTCCCTATACACCGACTGGAGACAACTGACCTCTTGTTTAGTGCCAGTGCCACGAAAAACAAGCACAAAGAGAGACAGATAAACTTCTTAAATTATCAGTTAACCCCAAACCGGCAAATGATTAAATAATTAAATTTGCAATAACTTTGGATTCGTGGCCCTGTCCTTAAACGAAGATAACAATTACACTTAAGAGATAATTAAACTGCACCTGCTGTTATTGCAGACAATATTAATTCAAAATTAATTTCCGTATGTTTGAAATCAATTCACTTAACAAAGAGAAAATTTATTTTCAATAATTAAGTGAAATATCTGTGTAAATTTTATTTTTATTTTTGTTATTTTGGATTTAAAAGGAATTGGTTTCCACTAACCTTCTAGATTCTCGAGAGAATTAAAGAGTTTGAATCCCAATCTCCTAATATCCGTGTGGCGATTTAAGTCTAGTCGTATAATTCGTCCTTATTTCCACCTCGAGACCTTCATCCACATCGAAAATGGGAGGGTGTGTAGAGGTTCCATCTTACCGCCCTAATTGGTTTTCGGACGTGACGTGAAAAACGCGCACCACCCATGGGCGTCCATTATTCATTCCTGCAGACCAAAGAGAGAGACACAATTTACATCCAATTGTTCCAAACCAAAGACTTCACAAGTAGCAAAACAATCTAGCAATTGAGCAATTACACTTTTTATTTAATTCGGAAATAATAATTAAAAACTTAATTAGCAATCAAATCACGCCCAACTCTTATCAATTAATTTTCTTTCTAGATTTGGCTGGAAGCGAAGTGAAATTTGACGAAAGAGGAGATGGGCTGGGACGATACATCATTATGAATTATCAAATGGTCGGAAACAACAGTTACGAATACCGGGTTATAGGTAAAGTCTTTCTTCTTTTCTCTTCAGTGTTGTTTTAAAATTAAAATATGTAGAATTTTCAGTCCAGTCAAATAATTGATGAGTGTTATTTTACATATTTAAAATCGGGTCATAGCGAAGTGCATGGCTGCTTTACTGTATGTAGTCTTCAGTAGTTTAATGTAAAATTACCGTCATTTCGTACTGCACTTGAAACAAAAAGAAAAGAAAGATAGAAAAGGAATTGCACAATCTACACTAAAGCAAATAAAATGATATTTTTGTCATCTTTGTCATGCGCAGAACTGCCGTTTGTCCCGGTTCCTGGAAGTTGAAGTTGAGAACTTCCATTTTTCACAGCACGTACGAGAAGTTGCATATTTCATTTTAATTCAGAATTATGCTGTTGGCTAGCTACTCGAGATAATTCATCAAACATAAATCATCTAACTAATACCTGGTCAGCGACCCCATCTAAGCCATTAGCCACCTGTCCCCAATACCGACCTGGTGCTGAGAACCAGGCACTTAAAGAAATGAGACAACAAAATGTTTTATTCAACTGAAAATACGTCTTTCTGACCCGACATGCTGTGCAAGTAGCAATGTTTAAATGAACTGTAAAATTCACATTGTTGAATACATGTATGTTACCCTCCTCATTAACCTTCCTCATTAACCCTCTTCCACCCGACGAAGAGTCAACATTGACGTCCAAAATGGTTTTATTTTTGTTTCTCTTAATCCAAAGGTTAAATACTTTTACTTGCATTCATTTTTAAATTCAATGACAAATGAATATAATATTGATCCAATTTTAATATCAGATTGAAGGAATTAACTTACAGTAGAACGTCGATTATTCGAACGTTGGCTATGCGAACGGCGGTGATCGTATTCCATACTGACATAAGTGGTCTCCGCACTTATCACAGTCTGAACCCAAACAGTTAACAAACTACAATTACGTAAACTATTAACAGGAAATAGAAATTCATCCCAGTCTCTTATTTCAGTCTTGTAAGCAAGCAGTCACAGCTGAAATAAATAAACTTCAGAACCCAATTGCAAGATTTACAGTTCTTGGAAATTGAAGAAGTCTCACACTCAGCTTTACTACCTCATCGTGTTACAAAGGTCTTGTTGCCATGGCAACCAACAAAGATCTTATGTATATTGTAGAAGGCAATAGCACGGTCTAGGAAGCTTAGGCTTAACCCAACTCGAAAACATTGCAAAAACTGCCAAGCCAAATCGTTGTTTTCAATTGCTGGAAATTTTCAAACTAGCGTGATCTTGTGCGCAGCGAAACCTAATGGTTTCAAATTCTATAAAAAAAAATGAACCTAACTGCCACAAGAGGGCATTGTACAATGGCATCATCTCATCCGTGCTTTGTTGTCATCACAACCAGCAAACAAAACAACTGACATCTTTTGTCAACATCTCACGTTCTGTGACTCAATCTTGAACTTGAACTCTCTTTGATTGTCGAAATACTATTGTTAAGCTCCTGATATATCAAACCAATGGAAGTTTTTCACAGCTTATTTGGAACAAAACTTTCCTTTACCCAGTTTATCAGATAAAATGGCAGGGTGTTTGACTACTATACAAATTTTGGTGAATGATTGGCGGTGAGTAATGTCACATGCTGTAATAAATATTTTCAAAGCCTTTATCAAACATTTCACAACCGATCCGAGGCCCCAAATAGCAATTTCATTCCGCTGCCAACAAAGGTAGCGAGTGTGAAAGATTTGGTCTGAGGTGAAATCTAGAGTAAAATCTCGTGTTCCTGAAAAAAAGGGTATAAAAAATAAGAAAAGGAAAATAAAGAAAAGAAAAGTAACACAAAGCTCACAAGATCTGACAATCAAACAGCCAAAGTCCCAATCGCACACTATTAACCTAAAAGCAAAAAGGAAAAACAACCTCTGAGATTGACTGACAACTTTGACAATTTAAAACAATTATATTCGAGACGAAGAAATTTGATTAAATGCTAATTGCTTAATGAAACCGATAAATTGGCAGGTTTCAAATTCACTAATAAACCCCAATTAGTTAAAAGTTTGCCAATTAAAATAAATAAATAAATAAAGTAAACCAGCTGATTGAATTTTTAAAACCATTAAATTGAATACACAAAATGCAAATTTCGAGATTCCCTACGGGCAACTGCATTTCTTATTTCGCTTGATAAAAAGTCATTTACCAATTTTACGTGCTGTAAACTTAAAACTGGATTAGAGCAATTAGTTTTAGCAAAGTGGAAAATCCCTTTCAATTTATGCGAGCAAAAAGAGACCCCGCTTGAATGACTATCGTGCATTCAAAGTCGAACTTCCGCCGTGCGCTTAATTTGTTCCCGCAGCGAATTGCGCAAACTAAAAAAAAAAAATTAAAAAAAAAAAAAAAAAAAAATTTAGTGACTAAAAGATTTTCTTTTACACATTGCCAAATCATTTGGACCGCATCACAAATCAAATCTTGTTCTTTTTCACGTTTCACACGACCCGAGTGAAATCCACCTTGAGCATCATTACGGTTTCAATGGATTACAAAAGCATGTTTGCTCAGCTCTTTGCTGCGTCTGCTATTATCATTTAAAGAAATGTAATTTAGTTGAGTAAAACCCAAGAACAATACGCGCAATTATACTCAAATTTAATTTGCCCACAGCGGCAACAAATACACACACGCACTGAAACATGCATCATTTGGTCAATGGCCACATAATATCGAGCGCTAGTCAGTTGGGTTCGTGATGTAACTTGTGTTAATGGCATTTCTCGGATAAACCTCATCAATCATCTCAGTGTTTCAACGATAGATGGCTTTATACGGCATATACTAGATTCAAACTTTTATGAGGGTGTATAAATGGATTTCAATTTCAATGTGTGCGCAATGTCCACGACGTCACGATTGCGCACAGCAACAATACGAAGGTAGAAATTGTATAAACCGCAATGAACTGGAACCATGGGGGCAGGAAAACCAATTTTAAACATTTGATGTAGACACAGGGGTTTTCTTTCTTTACTCAGTGAATGTTTTCCAATCTATAGGTATGACAATACCGAACGATAAGCCTCACAGCAACGGCAACTCCAATAAACGTTCGCCGGACATTGGGTGTACCCAAGATATCTAAACATCTTCAATAACTTGCAAATAAATTCTCATTTTGGGAGAAATTATGTACTAAAAAAATCATCTAGAACTTCAGCACGAGATTAAATCAGCAGGTAGCGAGTTGACCATTTTATCACAGAATAGGTATCTTTTTAGCCATAAAAATGCCTATAACATAAGCATATATATACCTCATTGGGTTTTGCAAAGCTTTAAAGCTAAACCATTGAACAAGTAAAGTTTGAAACTTAACTTTTATCAACATGAACTTTGAAAAGTCGAAACAGATGCGCAGAATAACGATTATTTACTGCTTATTCAAACACAGCAATTAATTATTTATGGGTAATTTGCACAACGTGACCATGCTTAAATTAATGAATTCCCAAAACACTAATACGTGATGGCTCTGCCATTTAGTTGTCAAATTATTTATTACGACATTTGCAAATCACAACGTGTTTATTACGTATTATAATGTGACAAACAAACCAATTCCTTTATTTTATGGCAATGATTGTCACATCGAATAAAACTGTAACTAAAGATATTTTACACGCTAAACTGCAAATACATATCGCAGTTTCTAAATTATATGGCCGATGTAAAGCGAAAATTGAAAATAACGAGCTATAATAATCCAAAACTCCCAGTGGGTACACAGTTTAAGTGCTGCATTAAATCACAAATGAAAAGTATAGTTTTATTTAAAATTCGACTACACAAAGCTCCAGAATTACATTTTGCATAAAATTTCCATCTTCCTTATGTGACTAATTACTAATAACAGGCTAAAACCCCTCTAAAACCACACTAAATAAAACGATTTAATTTTCCGCTCAGAGTACAAAGAGTTGGTTAGAGAAATTGAAGTATCGAGCAGCTGAGCCCTCTGTCCTCGCGCAAACGCAAGAAATGCAAATCTTCGGTTAGGATTAAAGTAAGTTGTCGAGACATTCCCACCTAACGAGATTGAGAATTCCAATGATATTAAAAATAAAAAAAAATAAATAAAACCACGAAAAATCCCACCACCAACACACACGAGTACAGACAGACGCATGCGTGAAAAATCAAGTGTCAATAAATCGTGCTCTTTTTGTGCTCCGTTTCCACCTCGGCTCTTATATATAAAAGCCTATTACTTAAACTACGATCAGTGTCAAGAAAAATTCCTCTTCTTCATGGGAATTAATCCCTCGTTGAGCCTGCTTCGTGACGGCACCGGGCTTCTTCTACAACGTCCTTTAGTGCTCGTAAAGAACCTTTATCCCTCCCCTACATAATGCGCGTCCTGCTATCACTTTACTGTGACCGTGACGTGTGCCCCATCTGGCCGTCAGTCACACGACAGTTCAAGCAGCGACAAAATCGTACCAACCACCCACCAGTTGGCTGCGAGCCTTTGTGCGCCCCCCTTCGAGCGCACTCGGCATCGCATCACATCCCACACACCCCACTCGAGATCGTTTTGGAAAGCGAAAATTTTTTCCCATTTACAACCCACTCGTCTCTTAATAACATGTCAGCAAACAGCAAATTGAGAGCGCCATCTGCTGGCGAAATCACTCGCAAGTAAATAAAACATGGTACTATAAAATGGCAATTTATTTGCAGGCAAATGGTTCAACGGTCTTCGCATGGACCCGGACGACATCGTGTGGAATGGGGGTCGTCGAGAAGTGCCGCAATCCGTGTGCTCACAGCCGTGCAGCATCGGCCAAATCAAAATAGTGCAACAAAGCGACCCCTGTTGCTGGATCTGTGCCCACTGCAAGGACTGGGAGTTCGTCTACGACGAGTTCACCTGTATCGATTGCGGCGAGGGCCGCTGGCCCCACCCACACAAGACCAGTTGCTTCGACCTGCCTCAAATGTACATGCGATGGAACACGGTTTTCGCGCTCGTGCCCGTCGCCATCAGCTGCACGGGCGTCGTGCTCACAATGGGCGTGATCGCCGTCTTCATGTGTCACAACGACACGCCCGTGGTCAAAGCATCCGGTCGGGAACTGTCGTACATGTTGCTGTGCGGCATCCTCTGCTGTTACCTCATCACCTTCGTGCTTCTGGCCAAACCGAGCACATTCGTTTGCGCTCTCCAGAGATTCGGTGTCAGTTTCGGTTTCTCAATCATTTACGGGGCTCTCTTGACAAAGACAAATCGAATCTCGCGCATCTTCGACAGCGCGAGTCGGTCGGCAAAGCGTCCCGGTTTCATCAGTCCCCGGTCGCAAGTCATGATAACCCTGCTGTTCATTTCTGTTCAAGTGGTGGCCACTGTCGTCTGGCTCATCGTCGAACCGCCGGGGATTCGGCCTTCGTCGCCAGACGGCAAACGCGACGTAGTTATTTTAAAATGTAGAATCGAAGATTCTTCTTTCTTGGTCTCTCTTGTCTATAATATGTTTTTAATCACCACGTGCACCGTTTACGCTATCAAAACACGAAAAATACCAGAGAACTTTAACGAATCCAAATTCATTGGGTTCACCATGTACACTACGTGCATCATCTGGCTCGCCTTCATCCCTATTTATTTCGGCACGGGAAACTCGTTTGAGGTAAAAATAAATTACTAAATAAATTAACACACACTTTATTGCTTTTGGGGATACATCAATTTTAATTAACGATGCAATTCACCGCTTTTTATTATTTTTATTTTTCTGGGCATTGTTTACAGCAACTTGCCACTCCAAAGTTGTAGATAAAATATTGAAAGTTTGTTTTCAACGAAAATAAAATATTGAACAAAAACTTATCCAGAAACCTACAGAAAAATAGGATAAGAAAGTTACATATCTCATTTCTTTTCTTTTCAAAAACCAAGAAACTCATACTCCCCTCCCCAACATCCTGCTTTTCTGTACTTACCCAAAAATAGTCCAACGCGTGCAAGAATCACAATTTTCAAATTTTTTAAAAATAAAGCGCACACACACCACAATAACATCAAAAAAGTAACTAAAAATACGTGATACAGCTTTGCCTAATTAAAAAGGGCAACCAAGTGCTTTGCTGCAATACAGACACGCATGTAGACAAAGATAAAGAAATTCTGTTTTGAGTTCTGTGTATCACAATTCCTGGCGCAGACTGTACAGGTACATCGAGATGCTACTAGTAAAATCCATCACGATGAAACTGTGCCGCCATAAAATATTAATTCACAGAGTTATTCTGACGAAAATTATACATATCAACTGAATAATTCCATTTCAGAAAAGTAGAAATTATTCTACGAGTTGAAGGGTGGAATAATCAGCTTAAGCTAATTTCCACGTTGAATACAGCTAAATACTGGATTAAATTGCCAGAAAATAAAGCTTTCATCCTTTCACAAACTAAAGAATAAATAGAATGGAAAGAAAAGGAGGATAGAATTAGATCGGAATTATTATGCTACACAAACCCTAAATGCCACAATTCCCCGGGTTCTGCTTGATCTAAAAATAGAACGTAAATTTATTCGTCTGGTTTCGCTCCCTCACTCGTGTTTACTCGTCAACTTTCCTTCAACCATTTTTCATGGTAAATCCCTACATCCAGGGGGCCGCCAGATGGACGGATGCATGAAATCAAAGTCCTCCAAGGGTCAACACGAAAAAAACATGTTCGTGACTCAATTCTAATCCGAGGATATTGATAATACCGTAGCAAGAATGGACACACGTGCGAATACAAAAAGAAATAAATTGTTAATGACATTCAAAATTAATATTTTTCGAAAATTTTATATTATCCTTAATGAATAGAACTAAGGATAAATACAAAAATGCATACACATTACTGTATTATCAGAGGTGAACGTTGGCTGGAGCGGTTTAAAATCTCGATTTTATCGACTTTCTGGTCAATCTTATCGCCATTTTAGTCGATTTTATCAACTTTTTTTTACGTCTTGCGTTCCGGCAAAACATTTTTTCTACTTTCACTGCAAATTTTGCATAAATAGCCAAATTTGCCAACAATGGCCCAATATTGCCAATACGGTCGAACCTCGTTATAACGAACCGCAATATGACGAATTTTTGTTACAACAAATTTTTGTAAATGATTTAGTTGGTCGGCCATAGAACACCATGTTAAAAAATTTTGATATAACGAATTATTCGATATAACAAACAAGTTTTTAGGAATACTAATACTTACAAGCCCTTGTTATAACAAATTTTGAAAATTTATCACGTGATTCATTGCTGATGTTCTTACTTAAAAAACAAAAGTACAAAAATACATATTAGGGAAATTACCCATTTTAAGGAGCTTTAGCAGCAGTGAGAAAAGTAATGCATCCCTTGTCCACATACACTGTGCCAGAAGATTTGATTTTTAAAGTTAATGAAATTGAAGTTTTATTTTGAAAAATACTGTCTAAACTTTAGTTCAAACAAAAATCGCCATATATAGATAAATAATGTTTGTAATAATTAAAATTGAATTTTTTCAGCTACGAACTGTAATTTGATATACCGAACTCTCGTTATAACGAACCGATTTCTCGGGTCCCTTGCGATTCGTTATAACGAGGTTCGACTGTATTAAACTAATATCTGCTCAATTTTCAATGTTACTAAGGTAAATGCGTAAATGCACAATTTTTCATAAAATTTTGCAATTTTTCATGAAATTTTGCAATTTTTCATGAATTTTGCAATTTTTCATAAAATTTTCCGGAATTGCAAAATGTACACTTTATTCACGGTATACTAATGCATATCTAATTTAGAATTTATTTCTAATTTATTAAGAATTATTTTTAAATATTTCTTTAGAAATTTTTTTCTTTGTAATTTATTTTGATATAGCTATTAATGGTTTCAGTTTGATCCAAGGTAGTTAAATTTTAATTTCCCAATGCATCTCAAGTCTCAAATCGAAAATCACAAAATAACTCTTGTATACAATAATTAACCGATTCACAAGAATTAAGTGGTAGGCAAATGCAATGCAAATTAAATGCATTAACAGCTGCCGTTGAACTCAAGAGATTTAAATAATTGTAACCGTCTATATCGTGCACGCATTGCGCTTCTTCACGCGACCCCTCTTCCTAATTAATTAAATTAAGCAACTTGGACACTTTTTAGCTGAACAAAATAAACAAACCCCTACATCCAGAATTGCCTTAAAATCTAAAATCTGATTCATTCAATTAAAGTATAATTTATGTATTGTTTTCTTCAGATTCAAATCACTACGCTGTGCGTGTCTATCAGCTTGAGCGCATCAGTAGCCCTTTTTTGCCTATACTCCCCTAAAATTTACATCATCGTCTTCCATCCCGATAAGAACGTGCGAAAACTCACAATGAATTCTGCCACTTATAAAAAGGCGCCTACTAGCAGTACGTGTGGTACATCTGCCAATCATGGTAAGTACCATTAATTCCTCTTTAATAAGTATAGTTAGTAGCTGAAATTTTCAATCTGATAAACTCAATTCTTTTTCTATTTATCTTTCTTCATCTTACCGCACATTAAAAATCCATCAATCTTTAACTTAAATATGGTAACACAAGTAAATTATACCTTTCACTACTGAGTGCTAACACAACTTGCGCCACCCAAAAATTATGTCGGCAAGGCGAATCTGTAGGCGCGTTCAATTAAGTTTCGTCTGAATTTTCGTCTCGAACGAATTTTTAGACGAAATGCCTCGTTTTTGAATGCAACCGTTTATTTGTTAAAATAAACAACTGTCAAACTGAGCCCCATTCCATTCCTTTCGCTTTAATTCGCAAGGAGGGTGGCGTAAACCTCGTGTCATGGCACGCTTTCAACAAACTAACACGTCCTCTCAAACTAATCATTAAAACAATTAACTTCTTCCACTTCCTTAGCCCCAACTCCCTCGACCTTAAGCCTCGTCCACACTCATTTCAGATAAAAAAAATTCAAAAGCGTCTATCTTTAGAAAATTATGGCACTCTACCGTATCATATGCGGCCAGGCCACACCTTCAGTAACTATTGAAGATGGCCAAGATGTGAGCGATAGCACTTTGGGAAATAAAGAGTACAGCATAAGCTGAGTGTTACTCTTCTAGCATTCTCCATTAGTTTACTCGGTATCTTGCGCTTGCCGACAAAGTGCTCCGCGCCATTCCTCCTGTGCTAATATTTTTCCATCATACCAGAAATGACTAATGCTTCAACAGTTTGAATATTACCAAACAGCATTTGTAAAAATTTTGAATTTATCATCTGTGGCTTGTTAGTTTGATTTGTTTTGCTCTGTTTCGCTTAAGGTACAGTTAAGGTACAGTGAGCGCAGGGGACTTGCCTCTGTTAAAAGTACAGTCAAAACTCGTTATAACGAACCGCCTTCTTTCGAATTTTTGTTATAACGAATTTTTATTATAACGAATTTTTGTTATAACGAATTTTTGTTATAACGAATTTTTGTTATAACGAATTTTTGTTATAACGAATTT
>JAQIXU010002204.1:0-13062 GCA_034701245.1 Strigamia transsilvanica
GTCACATTTTGCCACGATTTTTGTCACATTTTGCCACGATTTTTGTCACATTTTGCCACGATTTTTGTCACATTTTGCCACAATTTTTGTTACATTTTGCCACTTTTTTCTGCCAAACATAAATAAAACATTTGAAATCATATTTTGATTTGATTTTATTGATATAAATGTGGGGGCCCCCATTTGGCGGGCCCCATTTGGCGGAATCCTGAGAGTGTGTTTTTCAACTTTTGCGCTTTTTCCTTATCTGCACCCGTAAATTTTCTCGATGGTTTCTCTCTCTCTAATTTGCAGCGGCATGCCGACCAGCAGCCTGCTGTTTCTCGTCATCCGTTGATCACACCCATTTCCCTCGCCCACCCAATTTGAACTTTCTCTCTCTCTCCCTCTTCATTCACCGAAACAATTATCGTCTTGCCACAAACATTTCCATCGTTTCCCTTTATTATCGCTCTTCAAGTACATCGAAATTCGCTTTAATAAAAACATTTCTTAATCTAATCAAACAGGCTTCTTCCTGTTCCATTTTGGGCAAGCCGAAGCCTATATTACACGAAAAAGCGGATCGCCAAATAGAGCGTGAAGGAAAAGAAAAGAAAGCAAAGAAAGCGATCAACGAATCGAATCCGACGACTGAATTAAATTTAGCTCGCGTGTGGGCGAATGGAAAACTAGAATTTCACCGTGAATTTTTAATTATTTACTAAAACCAGGCCAAATTTAGGACTTTTTTCAGTCGTGTGTTATTTTTCCAACACTTGGGGCCCTGCGAGGGGCCCTGCGCGGGGCCCTGCACCAAACGGGGGCCCATCAGATTTAATTAATTAATTAAAACGCACAAAAAGGCTTTTATTTTTATTTTTGGAAAACTGGTCAACTGAAATAACGGGGCCTTTACGAATCTGGGGCCCTAGGCCCATTGTGTGCGTCGTATCATAAATTGGGTGAAATTAATGTAAATTATGGTGAGTGTAGGGAGTGAGCAGCAATTTATGTGGCGTGTTTTGGAGGTGCCATGAGGTTAAGATGAGAACTTGGTGGATAAATCAGTTGTTGTTTGTAATGCAGTCAATTTGTGGACGGTTTTATCATGAAATTATAGTGAATTATCAAGGATGGATAGCTAATGTTTGGCATTGTGCATGTTTCAATGCCACTGTGTGTAACGCCCCCTGGTGGAAATATAGTGGTTTATTAGTCCGAAACGTCGTAAAATTAATTTATTTTATGTAAGCATGTTTTAATTTTAAGTTTTAATTTATCTATTGGATTTTTTATAATTTTTTTTTCTTCGAGAAACAAGAAACAACTCTCTTATTGACTAATTTAAATTATAAACGAAGTTTCACTTTTAAAATTACTGCGCTCCTTCCGCCCTCTATCGGTCTAAATATAAATTACTCCCTACTCAAAATCTCGATTTATCTTATTTAGATTATGGTGATGAAATGTCAGAAACCTTTATTTTTCCTTTTGTGGCAATTCGACCACGCTGGTTAATCATAACCACGTGGTCAGCATCTTGGTCAAGAATGTGCTACAGCAATACAGCAATAAGGCTTTTGAACTACCGCCAGGTGGCAGGATACGCGCATGCGTGGTAATGGACGTCTGATCACCTTAGCAACCAACTTTTTAGCGACGAAAATTTCGCGCCGTACACATTTAAGAGTGGCAAAATGTATGGGCGCCATGTCTGGATGACGTCATGAAAAATCATAAGGCAAAGCCACCTGATTGGCTGTGTTATTTTATAACTTAAGGTTATAGTTATAACTTTATAAAGTGCTATAACTCATAACTTTATAATTCATAAGGATTTTGTGTCGTGGCGCAAACTCACTAATATTAAAAATATATAAATAATTAAGATAAGAAATAAAAGATTGCTTTAACTCGAGAAGGTGGTTAACTTCATCTCTAATTAGAAACTTAAATGTTTTTACTTAAAGATGTGGGGTTGTGCCAGGTAGTTAATGCGGATACGGCAAAATTTGAAGAATTAAATATAGTGTCCATGGTGTTATTTGAGGGCCATCCGAGATAGTTAGTTAGTTGCGTTGTGGGAACGCATACACGCAAGTGGACCTTGCAGGACCCCTACAATAGCAAATGGTGCTGGTGTTAGTTGATGCCTTTTCAGGTTGGATAATACCATAATATCTTCAACCAGGCTTATCATGATTATCAGAGGGAAAACCCGGGCATCAGCTGCATCGACTATCACGATTCTGGCCTTGAGACAAAGATTTAGTACTTTTGAATCCTGCATCTATTAGTTAGTTCACTAATTGTTATGTATTGTAGTAATATTAATGTTATGCATTGGATTATTTAAGGAATAAACAAGTATTCATACCGCCTTCTGTTTGGTTTTCTATCTGGCTCAAGAAATTGTGGCGTTGACAACAAAGGTCGGCGATATGTTGCCAATTATGGAATTGACTTTGTAGATTAGTGGCAACTTTTGTTAGAAGCAGGACTGCACTAGCACGAGAAAAGTGTGAATGACTTAAAAAAGAGTTGGATTTCCTAGGTTTTCATATTGGGGCAAAGGGAAATGCCACGTGTTCAATCTAAGATAGAAGCAGTGACATAGTGTTAGGACATTTTTAAGGATAATATTAGGTACATTTTTACTTTATTTGTAGAGCATCTGTTGTGCCAAGAAGTAGCACATCAAAATAACCTAACCTAATTTTATGTTAGGTGGGGTTAGTTTGGGTTAGTTTAGGTTAGTCTGGGTTAGTCTGGGTTAGTCTGGGTTAGTCTGGGTTAGTCTGGGTTAGTCTGGGTTAGTCTGGGTTAGTTTAGGTCAGGTTATTTTGACGGCACGCTGTTTTGACATAGAACCATGTGTGTGTGGGTGTCGTGAATGGGGATGGAATGAGAGAAGAGATAAGGCCAACCACCCCAGTATTAGTTCTACCGTTTAGATCAATCCACCTTTTGATCATTAATGATTTTGAGTTCGATGTTGATTACAAACAGCAACTTGCATCCACAATCTTCCAATTATTAATCTGATGGTATGTAAAGCTTCCCGGTTAAAAAATTTATTTGAACACATGAACAATTTGTGGGCCACCAATAACAATTCACGATTAAAAACAATACTTTTAGCAGATCTCTCAATATTCAGACAAAAATGTGTAGTGACGGATTTGATTAGAGGACTCAAATGCAATCATTGGCAGCAGGTACATTTGCATGGTGATAAAGAAATACTATCTGGTTTTAGAGAATATTTAGAGTCTTCTAATTTGCGGGTCACTCTAGGCAATGTCGAGTTAATTTGTGCTGAATTTTATTTGAAAGTAGATGTTAACACCTGTTGGCGGGCACAGGGACGTTTATACAAAACGTTGAGCATATCACGATAATCTTGGCACAGTATTTTTAAAAGTGTAAACTATTGAAAATTGTGCTAAACGGGATATTTTTACCCAATCGAAATTGCATTCCATCTTCTAATTTTCTAATTAATACTCTGTGTACCGAACTGAATTTTTAAAATTTTTATTTACTTTTTAAAAGTGATAAAATAATTGTAAATGATCAGCAAGTTTTCATTCAAACATCCACTTTGTAATGCCTATTAAGGGCACAAAAATGTGTTGTCAAATGAACTTAACCCGTATCTCGATGCACGTGATGCAGATGTTTTATGCATTTTTTCATTTTTGTGGGATCGATTTGTTTTTCGTTTGAATTTATTTGTTAATTTCAAATAAAATTTTTTTTTTGCATTGTTTTTACTGTTTTACTGTTTTATGTTCAATGTTTACTGTTATTAATTTTCTGTGCATTACACTGACCATACACTTTCAGAAATTGCGAAATAAAATTTTATTTCTTCTGTAAACTGGAGTGCACACAAGACAAAAGTTGACACCTTGGAACCCAGAACTGAAGTGCATATTTAATAGAATAAAATAATACAATCACACTCTAAAAATAGAACATTATGAGACAGTATGACGAGACAGTTAACACATGTCTAGGCACAACTTGCACACAGTACAGGTGCACATAATTTGTACAAGTGGCAACTCCAAACAACAATTGCAGGTATTATCATTGGGAGCACTTATAAAACATTATGACAGTACCTTGCAAGTCAAATATAAGTCATAAATCTTTCAATAATTACACTTTACATTGGTAATTCGAATAAAACAATTCTTAGGCACAGTTTACTCATCAGTTACTCCAAATATTAATGTTACATAAGTCCAACATGTTTTTGTTTGTGTATTTGTGCCTGCGCAAGTCATGGAACTGAAGACTGTATGGTGGTGAATCCGAATCAACAGACAAATCCACCAGAGTAGCCAGCATGCTGTGTGAGTGGTGTGCCGGACGATACAACGATGAAAAGTCGCACACAGTTAACGTTCATCAGAACCAAAGACGCGCACAATTAACTATCGGTGCTTACATCGGGCCTCGGTGCTTACATCGGGCCTCGGTGCTTACATCGGGCCTCGGGGAATTAAATGGCTAATTCCTAGTCAAATGTATTATTTTTTTAAATTTTTTTTTTTTTAGATGGAAATTTAGCAGGTGAGGGTCATCACATTATGTTCGATTAACATGGAAAAAAAGAATCTCTGTTTTTACTTTTATTATAAAAAAAAATTGAATGTGGCATTCATTGATTTTTAATTTATTGGCGCATAATTTGAAATTTTTGTATGGGAAGTGTAAATTTTGAACAATTCTAAGTTGGACTCAGTTTTCAATTTGATTTGAAAGTTCTCCAATCCCAAATCCTCTGGGATGGAGAGAGATTGAAAAGATGCGTACAAGTCAAAAAGTGGTAACTAAATCTAATTTATTCATGGCTGCTTATATCCAATCTAGCCAATACGGACGTATGGGTCAAAAAATACGATCACGAATGAAACAAAATCAAAATGTCAATACAAATTTTCTATATCTAAATTTCACAGGAAGTACTGTCAAGTTTGGAGTGTGTTGTAGGCTTGTAGGTACATTCAAAGTTCTGTTAAGTCACACAACTACAACCCCTGGCAAAAAGTATCCGAACATGCTGTACGATTTCTGTAAAGTTGTGTTTGGTACGGTTTTACTCTTAAACAACACACAATACAAAGAATTCAAAATATACATGTTTGATTGTTTGTTTTCATACGTTCATGATTTATCATGATTTAAATAAATAAATTATTACTTACATAATCGTAATATTCTTTTTTCCCTAGCCTTAATGCGTCCAGACACGATGCCTAGCGTGCACCTGCCCGTGGCCACCGCGTCTCCATTGCGGCCACCACCACCAACGTTACGCTCACTGCCACCCGCTGCAGTGCCCGTGGAGCGTGCCACTCCGTCCCCAGCCATTGTGGACACTGTACTAGATTTTACTGACACGTAACCAAATTATCGCCGACCTCAAAATAATATTCGGACCCCAATGACTTTATCACTAGTCATGTCCCGAGGAGGGCGATGCGCTATATGTCAGAGCGACCTTCGACTAGGAGAGGTACGCGGACGGTTGATGTGTGGGCACGCGTTCCATGCACCGTGCTGCCGACGATGGCTTCGCCAGTCGCCGCTGTGTTCACTCTGCCGACGATCGACGCTGTAAGAATTTATTTGGTGACGTTGATTGTCATCATAAAAATTGCATGTAACCATATTAGTTGCCCTTAAAAGAGAAATAAATCATCACTCCACGATGTTCGTTGTCGTTACGAGAACCTTAATTAAATAATTTTCGACATTTTAACATTTTAACCAGTTTAAAATTCACGAATTTCATGTTTTATGTTCATACCTTCCATCGTGTACGTTTTACCCGTTCCCGTTTGTCCGTACGCGAAAATCGTGCCATTGAAACCGAATCCACAAATGGACAGAACGTTTCGTCGTATAAATCCTGCTGTTTTGAGCCAGGTGATGAAATAAACAGGCAGCTATCTTGCCTAATAAGATGGCTGGAGAGCCAGAGCTAGGCAATTATGAAACCAGATCTAAGGATAAAGACCTGGTGCCTAGTCTATAGGATAGCCTAGTTTTGGAGGAAGGTGTAGTTTAATAAGTGGGGCTGAAAATGCATTTTTTTTTTGGTCGGAAAATGATTTTCCAAATATCCCATGAGCACTCCTACCAATTTATGGGCTTATGGGGACTTTTTAATCGGCTATATTGGCAGAATTTGGTACATATCTGCATTCCCATCTACAACCAATTGGAAGTTTTCTGTCAGCCATTTTTGGAGAGGTCTCGGTAATTTGCCATTGGGTCGTACGTGGGTATCTAAACGATGGATCAACACCAAATCCAGGGACGTCTAAAACGATGCATAAGTCCGAATACCCTGCAGCGTGCGCAAGCATAAGTATGGAGTCTGTCCAGTCCGTGATGTCCACGACATCGTGTAATGAAGAGAGCAATAGGAAACAAGAAATATCGTACAGTATGTCTATTTCGGAATGTTGCTCATTGAGCAGCGGGATAAAAGACGATTTACAGACCTAACGATCATCTGTGACGGGCACGAAATTTTCGTGCACCGGTTAATTTTATTCTGCCGAAGCTGTTATTTTAAGAATTTGTTTCTCGAAGAAACAAATTACAAACAAAATTACAACCGAGCCAGGTATCCAGGATGGCGCAAACATTGTAAAAAAATGCAAATATCACACAAGTGACATGCCAAAAGAATTCGATGAACTTTTCTACAAAGACTAGGCGTTTTCTGTTTTTTCCTCACGGAATATTATTATTTCTTTAAATTATTATTTTCTTTTCTTTATTTTTTTTATTTCAACACTTTAATTTCACTAAATTCTGATAAATTCTGATTACAGTTGGTATTTTTTTATGTGGGCTGGCAGTGAAAAGCCTAACCTAACCTAACCCTAACCTGACCTGGGCTAAGAAGGCTGCAGCCCCTGCGTACTTGAAAGTATTAGGGAGGTCCTGGACATGCAGAGCCGTCCGACGAAGTTGTTCTACAGGAAATAGACTATACAATCATGGAAACCTTACTGGATTTTATTTACACGGGAAATTTATCTTTAAAAAATTTCCCTTTAGAGAAGGTAACAGATTTGTGCACCCCACCCCACCCCATCTAAACTAAGGTAAGGAGGTAAGGTAAAGTACCCATCCAGCAAGCAGGGAATCTGGGTTCGACTCCAGGCTCGTGTGTGGGGACAAAGCATCCAGCCGCCACTTACGGCGCAATCAGTTGCCAAGCATCATCGCAACAGGTGTCAATATTGTCGACTAAGTTGCATTGCTTGGCCGCTGCTTGATACTTCATGGTAACGAATTTCTTTTTTTGGTTTGGGGTATCTTCTTTTTTAGCTGTATAAAATCAATTTTGAGAGTTTGATTGCAGATTGTTAGCTTTAAGTTAGCTTTAAGCTCTACGTCACAATAACGTCACACCGGTTTGAAAGCGAGGTCATTTCATTCTGTGGTCATTTCATTCTAAATTTTGTAGGGCGTTCTTCCGAGACTATATTCACCTACAAGCAATCCTCAAATGTCAAAAGTACCGGAGATTGTGACATCAACAAAATTAATAAAAATAATTGTCAACACTGCCGGTTGATGAAATGCATTAAAACAGGCATGAAATGTAAAAATAAAATGTTTATTCCTAGGTTTTTTTTTCAAAGTGATCACGGTTTGGCGCTCAAAGCCATGCCATGAGGAAACCGTGGTTGGAACCCCGAATTTTACAACCAAATATCACAAATGACTGAAATGGAACCACTGATACAAGCCCATAGCGCTGTGCTGTCAAAGTAAATAAATACAAAATATTTAATTTTTTAAATTAAATATAATTATTTTTTTTTAGTGTTGCTTTTTAGTGTTGCCCAATCCAACCAAATCCAAGAAAGTGTTGACTTGGACCGTAAATATTTAACACGTTTTCGAATTTTCGAAAATTCGAATTTTTTCTTATCTGGAGGACTTGGTACATGTAAACAGCACATTAACATGCTTTGTTATTTAGTATTCAGACAAAGTTAAAAGGCTCTACGTCTGTAAAGACAAAGACTGGGCAATCAGAGTTTATTGTACTAATCCCGAAGAGAAATGTTACTTGCGGGCAACCCTCGTGTCAATATTGCGGACTGTATTGCATTGCATCGGATTGGCCGCTGCTTGGTGCCTTATGTTAATAAATTTATGTTTTTTTCTGCAATGGGTGCCACTTATTCTTTAGGCGCATCGTTCGAGACGGTTCAGTTTACAAATGCCAAAATCCAAACCATTGCCTCACGAAGACACCACATCTTGCTGAATGCAAATTTTGCCAGTACAAAAAGTGACTTGAAGTAGC
Organism: Strigamia transsilvanica; assembly: GCA_034701245.1. Classification (NCBI taxonomy): domain Eukaryota; kingdom Metazoa; phylum Arthropoda; class Chilopoda; order Geophilomorpha; family Linotaeniidae; genus Strigamia; species Strigamia transsilvanica. The sequence goes on from JAQIXU010002204.1 coordinate 8,336, forward strand.
CATAAAGCGAGCAGAATCAGTAATCAAAGCAAGAATTAAAATCCATAAAGAAGGACCAGAAGAGAAAGTAAGGCTAGTTATCAACACCAAAAGCAGCACAACAGCTGGCATCAATTGGTGGCTGGCTAAACAGTTTAGAGGTTCATTGTCAGATATTGATACTAGAAGAACTCAAACAGTTACTTGAAACCCACCAAGTGGATGGCACAGTAACACTAGAAAAAAAACCATGGAAAAATCGAAGAATTGATATCACTAACAAAACTGTGCAAGAAGGATAATACCTTTCGGCGAGCATTTGTCTACAAATAAAGCTAATAAAAGTTTTTTCCAATAATTTGTGTTTTGGTTTTCCTGGTCCAGAGCTAGGCAATTGTGGAACCAGATCTAAGGATAAGGACCTGGTGCCTAGTCTATAAGGTAGCCTAGTTTTGGAGGAAGGTGTAGTTTAATAAGTGGTGCTAAAAATGCATTTTTTTTTTGTCGGAAAATGATTTTCCAAATATCCCATGAGCACTCCCACCAATTTATGGTCTTATGGGGACTTTTTAATCGGCTATATTGCCAGAATTTGGTACATATCTGCATTTCCACCGAGAACCAATTGGAAGTTTCTGTCAGCCATTTTTGGAGGGGTCTCGGTAATTTGCCGTTGGGTAGTACGTTGGTATCCAAATGATGGATCAACACCAAATCCAGGGAGGTAAAAGAGAATTGAAAGCCCTTAGATGGTGGCTATTTATACAAATTTTTAGTATAGAAATTATAAATAATGTTGCTGTTGTTGCTGTATTTGTGGCAAGCCCATCAGCCCAAGTTTATACGCCGCACATGCCGCCATTCCTGGGGAAGACGGCTACGGATTGGACGCTCTGGGTGGGGCGCTTTAACTTTATGGCGAAGTTGTCCCCGGATAACCTCAAGATATTTTTGCAGCTTGGAGCTCAGTTTCAGTTGAAGGTGGGGGGGGGGGGGTGGCATGTATTAGTTATTTGACCTCGAATACAGGAGGCCAAATGGAAAGAAGCTTTACAGACTGTGGAAAAAATTTTAAAAAGAGCCAAAGAAGCCAACTGAGACAGAACCTCCAATGTCACCTCTAAAGTCAACCAAGGTCCTAACATTTTATGACCTCAAAAAGCCAATTGCACCTTGCTACCACTTTCTTCACTGCGTGCTGGGCTTTGCTGTACTCTCCTAATTTGGATTTGTTATGACCTAAACTACTGAAGTGTCTTAATTTATGCAACAGATTGCAGAATGCGGCAAATGCAGAAGTAAAACCGGAAAAATGCAAAGCCAAAGCATTAGAAACGACCCGCTAATGAAGTCCAAGAGAATAAACAAAGATCCTGAGATTTTGGCTTCTATGTGAAAGGATTATGGGTTATTCCCAGGAAACACAGGTGGAGCAGAGCATTTTCTGCCCCAAATCAGATAAGAATCGTATGATGAATAGACAGGGCACAATTTATAACGATTGGTGAATGCCACTCATATGGAATGTAGTCCTACAATACCAACATTATGATGACCAGAGCTCTCTTTTAGCTTGACCCAGGGGTGACCACGAGGAGATAGAGAATTGGATTTTACACCCCCATATTCAGATAAAAACGAAAAAATATATCGCTGCCAGAATGATGGATTAATGATCCAGATGAATGCAAATAAAATTGAATTCGAATTCGAAAAGCGCGTTACAACCAATACAACAAAGCGTTACAACCAATACAACCAATGAGGAAATGTTAACTAAATCAAACCATAAACTCACAATCTAAACTTAATCCAGTTCGGTGGTAATGGATGGACAAAATTCATCAGCAATACCTTGAAAAAAGAACAGAAATGGTAAAAAATATCGAACTGAACACGCATGAATCCGAGAGAAACAACGAACATAAACGACGCGTGAATTGGAACATACAACACGTGCCAATTATTGCTATCGCGTGAAACAATTACATCATGCGCCCCACATACAGTAGTTAATAATTGTCGTTCCCACCACAGCGGCGCTGCAACTCAAGTTGAGAGGGAATTTTGAATTTTCATTGTGACAAACATGATAAATCAAAATTAAAATTTGAAATTGATGAATTTTAGATTAATTGTTTGTCAGATCAAGTGAAGCAATAGGAGCTGCTTGATCAATTTTATTAGAAAAGTGTAGCCAGTCAGCCACATATAATTGATGGAAAAGTTGTAGACATTGAAAGAGGTAAATGGGATCAAACTGCACATGCTAAACCAACTAAATTTCCAAACACTCCAAAGTATTGAAGTAAATCACTACCGGTACCTGATAGAAAGAAAACCTCCCGTTGTTTTTTTATCTTTATATAAAACTACAGGTTATGGGCCTAGGACTCCTCCACTGCGACTAAGACGTTCATAAAAGGATTTGGAATTCGAATAGAACAGAACCAAGAACAAGAACAAGAACCCATCGAATCCAGAGACAGTGCTGCAACCAACAATAGATGTTTTACTTGAAATTTCCTTGTAAAATCCCAGGTGATTTCCATTTCGTTCCTGGAACCAATAATATCAGCTTTTAATTCAATTCTTATTATTTTCGCTAATATTGGACCCTTATCTGATATTTTTCTCATTTGCGAATGGCAAACTTGTTGTTTCGAAATCCTAGTCCTACGTCGTCCTAATTTTTGTATTTGTGCGATCAGCATAACCACCTATCAGGAGTATAAAAGGAATAATTAGTGTATGTTTTAATTTACAATATAGTTCACTCTCAGTGCCGGATTAAGCCAGCGCGGGGCCTGTAGCTAATTTTACCAAGAGGCCCTAGGTTTTGTATGACAATAAAATAAAACACAACTTTTACAAACAAACTTTTCTCGATTTAATGGGAGCACAAAATTGTAATTTTAAGTGTAAAATTATACGTAAAATTGCAGTTTTTGTGTGTAAATATCGTGGTGGCTATTTCCACCCACTGGTACATTTATTTATTTATTTATTTTCTGCCATTTTGCCATTTTCGGCTAAAATTTAAGGAAATTTAGCTCTTTTCGGCAAAAAATAAATGAAATTTAGCCATTTTTGGCAAAAATTTATGGAAATTTAGCCATTTTCAGCAAAAAAATAAGAGAATTTTAGCGATTCTCGGCAAAAATTTAAGGAATTTTAGCCATTTTCGGCAAGAAATAAAGGAAATTTAGCCATTTTAGACAAAAAAATAAAGGAATTTTAGCGATTTTGGGCAAAAATTTAAGGAAATTTAGCCATTTTCAGCAAAAATTAAAGGAAATTTAGCCATTTTAGACAAAAATAAAACAAAACATAGCCATTTTATGCATTATTCTGGTAAAATTTGAAAAAAAAAAAAAATTTGAAATTTTTTTTTTTTTTTTTTTTTTTCCCAGAAGCGCGGGGCCCGTAGCTTCCGCTACTCTAGCTACGTGGCTAATCCGGCCCTGTTCACTCTGTAAAATCCTTCTAACTATTTACCTGGTCGATCAGTAGTGTTTAACTTCTCAAAATCGATGATTTGGAACGATGCTATGCTTTGCATAAGACTGCGACGTCCATCTTGGTTTCGAACGTCTTCCGAGTGACTCGTTCACTAATCTGTGGACTCGTTGCTATGCCGATGGAAAAGCATCACCATTGGTTGGGATAAACGCGAAGAAATGACATCAGATCAAACCAGTTGGGTTTAGTAAAAGTGTAAATACGAATAAAAATATCTAAAACTAGAAGGCCCTGCGCGCGTTGCTGCGCCTCCAATTTAAATGTTTTCCGTCTTGTTTTCCGTGCTATCTAGTCCCGTCCCGTTTAGTTCAAATGTGAGAAAGTATCTTGGATAATTACCATAAGAGTGCGCTACGATGGCTAGCAGACCCTGAGCGCGCTGCTGCGCCTTCAACTGAATGTGTCCGGCCCCTTCCCGTCCAGTCCCGTCACGTCCCGTCCCCTTCCCGTCCAGTCCCGTCCCGTCCCGTCCCGTCCCGTCCCGTTCCGTCCCCTTCCTGTCCAGTCCCGTCCAGTCCTGTCCCGTCCAGTCCAGTCCAGTCCAGTCCAGTCCCGTCCAGTCCCGTCTCGCCCCATCCCGTCCAGTCCCGTCCCGTGCCGTCCAGTCCCGTGTCGTCCCGTCCAATCCCGTCCCGTTCAGTCTCGTCTCGACTCGTCCAGTCCAGTCCAGTCTAGTCCCGTTCTGTCCCGTCTCGTCCAGTCCCGTCCCGTGCCGTCCCGTTCAGTCTCGTCGTGTCCCGTCCCGTCCAGTCCAGTCCCGTTCTGTCCCGTCCCGCCCCGCCCCGTCCAGTCCCGTCCCGTCCCTGCGCGCGCTGCTGCGCCTTCAACTGAATGTGCCCCATCCCGTCCGATCCCGTCCCGTCCAGGCCCGTCCCGTCCAAGCCCGTCCCCGTCGCGTAGCGGGGGGGGGGGAAGGGGGGAGGGCATATGTCCCTGGGCGCCACATTAGGGGGCGCCAAAATAATAGTGTGTTTTTTTTTTTTTGTTTTTTTTTAGTTTGACGCTTTGAAAATGACCATATACTTGTACAGGGCCGTGCCAAGCGCGTGTTGGATGTGTCCAACACACGGGTGGCAGGCCTTTGGGGGCGGCATGGCAACATGCAAATAATTTTCTCGAATTTTTCTAAAATTTTCTGAAATTTTTCTGAAATTTCTCGAATTTTTCTGAAATTTTCTCGAATTTTTCTGAAATTTTCTCGAATTTTTCTGAAATTTTCTCGAATT
>JAQIXU010002205.1:0-13059 GCA_034701245.1 Strigamia transsilvanica
GTACTTATTCAATAGTTAGTCAATTCTAACTTTGGGGAATGGCTCAATTTATTTCAGTAAAACTGCAACTTTTTTTATGAAAACAATACAATTAAAACGTTGGTTATCTATGATTAGAATCAAAATTTTTTCGCAATGAAAACAGTTGCAATACTTTTTTTTTTTTCTTCAAATTAGTTAGCATTTCAGCTCTGTTACAGTCTGAGAATGTAATTGCTGCTATCGTGCCTTGTGATCCCTATCATTACTTATACCCCATTTATGGTAAACTACTCTATTCAATAATAAAACAACTTTTTTCAATAAATGCACGAAAAAATTCAGATGCGATGAAAATGAACAAGTCTAAACATACTATTATACTGTATAGTGTCTCCTTTTGAATTTTTTGTTTCTGTTTTTGGTTCACGCTTCGAATTCGTCAGTGGCACATCTTCTAAAGAATCGGCGCATGATTAACATTGGATATTTTAATTGTAATGTACGATATATTTGATTTACCTTTATTTTCCTGTACGGAATTCCCATTTTTGCGACCTATTCATTTAAATAAATAACATTATTTCGTGGTACTGTTGTAATATTTTTACATATACCTTTGCATCTCTTTCTCCAGCAATAGGTAATAGTACCAACTACAATTACTAACACCAAACATGCCACAAGTATCCAGATCCATACTGGCCAGTTTGTGTTCCCACCCAAATCGTCGTTCAAAGTTGAGTTACTAAAATAACTTTCTGAATAATTTTCTGCTTTACTTTCCTCCAAAGTAACTATTCTTTGTGTAGATGTTGATGGTGATAAATTCGAAAAACGATTATCACGACATTCCTGCAACACGGCCTCAGATGCATTTTTAATGTCTATGCGTTCGCACCAGTTGGATGATTGATTGACAAAAACACACAAGAGTGCCTTTCTGCCCACGGAATTTGAAAAGTCCTTGTGCAATGGCAAAACAACACATCTTCCTACAACAACAGTTATTTCTTGTGCAATTTCGAGTCCACTTTGATCCCAAACTGCAATTGAACTGCCACTCAAATGAGTTGCAACGTCCAAATTAATTTTCAAATAAATGTCTTTGTCGTTATGATACACGCCTTCAAACCACGGAATAAAATTTGAATAATGTTCGATGCTCTCCATTTTACAAGTATAATAAAACTCAGCAAGTTCATCAGAAAATGTGGAACTTCTAGCCTCCACTTTATTCCCAGCATGCAATTCATAATCATCCTTTTCTAATACTGATCTTGTTTGGTAAAGTCCTTTCAAAGACCAGAACTCCCAACCGTAGTCATTGCCATTACACACTTCATCCGTCAATAGATCCAAACCGTTGGTTTTATTTATTACAGCATTCTCATTTCCGGATTGGTACCAACAATATTTCTTTACGTCTACTTCTTTGTCAGCATTAAAGGCTTGCGAGTTTTTAGTTTTGAATATTATTTCTGGTTTATCTTGAAACCAGAAATACCATCCAGCAGGTTGATTGACCTCGTAATCCATTTCTTTCACACAATGAATCTTAAATTTGTAATTCTTGTCAACCAGTGAGGTGTACTTTCTTGGTAGCAAAATGTTTTCTTCGTCTCCATTTGGTTTGAGTACGATAAATGTTTTGGGATTAGTCAAATAAACATGTTTATAGTAGCGAATTGGAGAGAATCGGAGTAAACAAATTCCGAATGCTCGGCATGGGTTTCCGCTGATTTTCAGATATTTACTCCAGACATCAAAACACAGATGATTTCCCACACAGTGAAGATCATTATTTTTGGGATGTTCACGCAATTTTTTTGTTGCTGTTGATTTATCGCAGTCACAAACGCAAAAAAATACTTGCAAGTAAACAGGGTGGCCGCATTCAAACACTTTTGATATTTCAAATTGTTGTAAGGTTCCTTCAATTTTATATGTTGTTATGTCTCCATTTGGCTGAGTATTTATCAATAAACACGAAATCTAAACGAAAAATATAGATGGTGATAAAACTGATTTTCATTTACTTATTTCCACGTTGGATCAACCACATCACCATGTGGAATTAGCATCTTACCATAATTATCAAAATTGAGAGCTCGACCGCGACCAGCATTTTCTTTTTTCCAGAAATATGACTACGACGTATGGAAGCCATTGTTCGATGATGCAATTTTGATTACAGACGATAATGTTTATGATTTTGTAATATCAAAGTTGAATCATGCGTCACCAACCTCGAATGGCCCTCGCGGTAAATTCCTAGTTTAGCGTTCCCGACCTAATCTAATCTAACCTAACCTAATCTAAACCTAACCTAACCTAACCTAATGTAAATAAATAGGTTAGATTAGGTTAGGTTAGGTCGGGGACACTAAACTAGGAAATTACCGGCCTCGCTAAAATGCCACGTTAATGCAGAAATGACTGAATGTGTTTTTGACTTATCCAATTGTTTGTCAAGTTAATTCACTCGATAATTAAATTGAACTCACTTGGTCTCGCTGCCTGCGACTGATTGAATATCAACCTTGGTCGAGATGGACTTTGTGCTTGATCATTGGCTCAACCTCGTGACAATCAGGATGAATTAGTACTGACACAGTAGGACGATTCGGGAAATGAAAACAATTAAAAATGTTGAAATAGCAATTCTTGGAAAAGATGAAATGAAACAAATAAGACGATTGTACAAATATTGTGATGAAATGTAAATAGTTTGGGAGAAATCTTCAACATCATGGTTTTAATTCGAATCCAATATAGTATCAAAACTAATCACAAATACCACGGTAAAACATCCACCTCGATCTGGAAAAAATAAATTAATCAAACGAGAGTTAAGACAAAAGATGAGTTTAGCATAAATCGTTTAATCGTAATTCCAGTTCTGTAGAATAGCGCCATCTGCACTCTGTGCACGGCAACTTGACACCTAATTCCAACTTACTATTCGTGTGAATTTTACCCATTTTATAAGCATACAAACATTTAATTCTCTCCATTGTTAGTCAATTGGATGTGTGTGGCGCCATTGGTAATGATAATGGCTCCCAACCAAAAAATAGTTTCTTCTCACTGTTCATCACTGCCATTGCTCCGACATTAACAAACATTTTTTCTTTTAAAATATTCTCAGTAGCAATACACTGAGCGTGATGAGTAATTGTTGGGACAATTTGGTCAGCACGAATCTTCTTGCCCATAGGGCACGAGTAACCTTATCTGTGAAGAAGATGAGTGCTGACCAAATTGGAACAATTACTCAAGCGCAAGGTCTATTTTATACGACAATTTACCGATACAAAATCTATATGTTTGAATAGAATTCGAAAAATAGAGTAAAAGTCGAGAAAGTGGACTAATAATCATGAAAATAGGCTAAAATCCGGTTTATTTTAGTAAAGTTCGACATAATAGATTAATATTTGAGAAAATGGTCCAAAATTCGAGAAAATGGACTAATATTCGGTATATTTTAGTAAAATGCTCATCAATCGCGGCAAACTTGCATCTCCCATCGGAAGAAGGTGGCCGCCATTACGATTTGTACACAATAGATAGCGGCAATTATTCCCAGCGCCAGAGATTGTGGCCGGTAATAACCAATCAGACGTCAGATGCCGATTGTTTTGTGCTTCGGGATTGGTCGGCTCGATGATGGCCGTTTTGTATCGGCTCTGCTCGTTGGTCGTCATTTTATGACGTAGATAGTGGTAGATTTTCTTTAATTAATACAACGTAATTAATTTAATTTTTTTTTTAAATGTGTTAAAAAATACAACCTTGAACATTATAAAATTATTCATTACAGTGTAAGCTGTCTAGACCGGACATAGGATGGGTCCCAGAAGTTTGTCCGGTCTAGAGAATGTCCAGTCCGGAGAGCGTACACTCTCCCGTCCGGACAAATGCCCCTTGTCCGGACCAGACGAAGTGAAAAAAACAATAAATCGTACAATGTATTTTTAAATTTATTATAAAGCATAAAAAACATTTAATGAAAGTATTTTTCAATTTTCATCTGCTTTTTGGCCCGAATTTCGCTAATTTTCGAGTCAACAATTATTCTGCAGATTAGTGAATGTGCTCCATGAGCATGCAGTGTCAATGGAGCACATTCTTGACCTAATGCAAAAGCTTTCAAAACTTCTGCAGCTTTTTTAGCATCTTGCAAGCTCGGCTGGGGTAATTGCTCTTCAACTGACTCGTTCAGAATGTCTGGATCTTCTTCAGGGACTTGATCCTTCTGGTTTTTTAAATTGCGAGCTTCTTCTAAACAAAAGAACTTTGCGTCTCGCCTCTTGAAGTTATTGTTTTTGGTCTAGTTGCAGCAATTAAAAATGTTCTATTTTTAATTTTTTGATAAATAAGCTTATAAAACAATAAAAGCCTCTCCCTTCCTTCTGATAACGGAATCATGTGGTGTGAATCAGTTCATATCTGTCATTGTTCAGATCTAAAGGTCAAAAATTGGTACATGGTGCCAAGTTTAACGAGTTCTCAAAACTGTTGTGGAACAAGTAGCAAAAATAACTTCAAAACTCTGATTCTGACGTCAGAAGTTGGATATCTGTTTCTGGTTCAGAAATATAGCTTGCAGACCTAAAATTAATTTGTAAAAGCCAGGGAACATACAGTGACCCAAAAGGCTCAATTTTATAAATGAAAATAAAACTTTTAGCAGCACCAGTAAGCTTAATTTTGATTGCATTTTCTATTTACTCTGACGACTTGCAACATATCCTTATGGAGACGATTGCTAAGGTGATTCAGGGCTGGTCAGGATTCGTACGGTTTAGCGCCTCTCTTTCCGAGATATCTAAAAATTATGGCGATAACATTAAATATTTTAATTACAATACGCAATATTTTTTGCGTACGTTTCATTTCCACACGGTGGTTCCGAGAGTTTTTCGTCCACTTACAGCCATATCTTTTAATCAATATTACAACAATAGTAGTTACCAGTAATCCAATTCCAATTCCAATTCCAATTCCAATTCCAATCCACTCTAAAGTTGAGATCGAGTCCTTGCTTTTGTCCGAATCGATGTAGACAGTTGAGTTACTTAAATGACTTTCTGAAGAATTTTCTGTTTTACTTTCCTCCAAAGTAATTATTCTTTGTGTAGATGTTGACGGTGATGAAGTCGGAAAAAAATAATCACGATATTCCTGCAACACGGACTCAGAAGCATTTTTAATGTCCATGCGCTCGCACCAGTTGGATGATTGATTGACAGAAACACACAAGAGCACCTTTCTGCCCAAGGAATTCGAAAAGTCCTTGTGCAATGGCAAAACAACAAATCTTCCTACAGCAACAGTTATTTCTTGCGCAATTTCGCGTCCACTTTGATCCCAAACTGCAATTGAAACGCCACTTCGATCAGTTGCAACATCCAAATTAATTTTCAAATAAATGTCTCCGTCTTTACAAAACACGCCTTCAAACCACGGAATAAAATTTGAATCATGTTCGATCTTCTCCATTTTACAAACGTAATGAAACTCAAGAAGTTTATCGGAAAACTTGACGCTTCTAGCTTCCACTTCAGTCCCAGGCAATGAATCACTGTCATTCAGTACTGATCCTTTTTGGTAAAGTCCTTTCAAAGACCGGAAATCTCAACCGTACTCATTGCCATTACACACTTCATCCGTCAAAAGATCCAAACCGTTGGTTTTATCCATTACGGCATTCTCATTTCTCGATTGATACCAACAATACTTCTTTACATCAACTTCTTTGTCAGTATTAATAAGGGTTTGCGAGTTTTTAGTTTTGAATATTTTCTCTGGTTGATCTTGAAACCAGAAATACCATCCAGGTTGGTTGTCACGAGGATAATCCTTTTCTTTCATGCAAAGAATCTTAAATTCATTATTGTTATCGACCAGTGATGTGTATTTTGTTGGTAAGAAAATGTTTTCTTTATCTCCATTTAGTTTAAAGTGGTTAAATGTTTTGGGATTTTTCAATTGGACATGTTTAGAGATGCGAATTGGTGAGAATCGGAGTGAACAAATTCCGTATGCTCGGCAAGGATTCCCATTGATTTCCAGATATTTACTCCATACTGAAAAACACAAATGATTCCCCGTGCATAGATGATTATTATAACTTGGATGTTCGTAAGCTTTTCTCTTTGCCGTTGCTTCATTGCAATCGCAAATGCAGGAAAGAACTTCTAGGTACACTGGGTGGCCGCATTCGAAAAATTGCGATATTTCGAATTGTTGTTGTAAGGTGCCTTGAATTGTTACGGGTGTTCTTGCACTACCACTTGGCAGCATATTTATCAGTAAAACTAAAATCTAAAAGAATATTACTGTAAACATAACCCGATCCATCATACTCGTACGTGCAGAATTGGTATCGTATTTATATTTACATTAGTTATGAGTGCGAATTTTTCCATACTCATTTGATTGAACTAGCAAACGGCCAGTGCTAGGCGTTGACAGTAGATAGGAATTTGAAGTGAAGGTGCTACTACTATGATGTAACAATCAGAACTGATGGTTTGAATAACAAAAACAACTTTGGATGACCCTATGTTTTGCACATCCAAAAGAATAGGCGTGTAGCGTAATTATCTTTATTGATTTCATTTAATGATAAGCACTTATGGAAATCACACCTAATTGTGACGTAAATCTAACGGTTAAAAAGACACACTTACCGGCATAGTTTTTACAGCACATTGGATTATTTTTATAACATTTATAAAAAATGTGTTAAAAACTACAACTTTATAAAATTATTCATTATAAACAAAAGAACTTTGCTTCTCGCCTCTTGAAATTATTGTTTTTGGTCTAGTTGCAGCAATTAAAAATGTTCTATTTTTAATTTTTTGATAAATATAAGACAATAAAAGCTTCTCCCTTCCTTCTGATAACAGAATCATGTGGTGTGAATCAGTTCATATCTGTGATTGTTCAGCTTTAAAGTTCTAAAACTGGTACATGGTGCCAAGTTTAACGAGTTCTCAAAATTATCGTGGAACAAGTAGCAAAAATGACTTCAAAACTCTGATTCTGGCGTCAGAAGTTGCATATCTGTTTCTGGTTCAGAAGTAAAGCCTGCAGGCCTAAAATTAATTTGTAAAAATCAGGGAAGATACAGTGGCCTAAAAGGCTCAATTTTATAAATGAAAATAAAACTTTTAGCAGCACCAGTAAGCTTAATTTTGATTTTATTTTTTGTTTACTCTGACGACCTACAACATATCCTTATGGAGTCCTGTTCCGGATTACCCATTAGGCTGAGTCGGCGCCAGCCTATGGGCCCCACGCTTTTTAGGAACTCTGTGCCCCCTGAAGATTTCAAACATGTCGCCCAAATCAAAAAGTTGCCAGGAAAAAGTAAAAAATGTGACAATTTTTCATGTTTTTTTGCTGTTTTTAGTGATTATTTTGCCATTTTTTCGTGTTTTTGCCAAAGGGGGCCCCGAGATTTCGACAGCCTTAGGGCCTCTACATGGGTTAATCCGGCACTGATGGAGTCGATTGCTAAGGACACGAGTTCAAGAACTGGTCAGGATTCGTACTGTTTAGCGCCTCTCTTTCTGAGAGATCTAAAAATTATGACGATAACTTTAAATATTTTGATTACAATACGTGATATTTTTTGCATGCTTTTGCATAGTGAGGAAGGCAGAAAAACCACCCACAAAAACACTCACAATTCCAAACTCCAGTTGCGAACACAAACCGCCAGATGGCACATGCATAGTTAGAAGGACATTGATCACAGTGGGAGATAGGGAGACTGACCCAATCCAGAGGGCCCCTTTGCTAATCCAAAGTTGCACTCTGCGATTGAGAGTCAGGGAACCTATAAAACCCACAACCCAACCCTTTTGACACAACACTACACCACAACTCCAGACACAACTCTTCAGCCAGTCTGCACAAGAGACATTGACCATTTTTCGCTCTGTGGACTCTGTCCACGGGATTTCGTTGCTTTGGGTGACTATGCAGCCACCCCACATGCCAATTTGAATGCCATAAAACTTCACCGTACATGCCGATGCCGAGACTAGAAAAACACGATCGTAGCCGATGCCGCTCAGCCAGCCGAGTCTTGCCGAGAAGCAGACTCCAAAGCAGACGACGCACGCGACTCGAAATATCCAAATCCGAAGCCAGACAAAATGGGAATGAATGAATCAATAGTGCAAGTGAATATAGGCCTTTTTACTGAAAATTTGTGAACTAGTGATAGTTGAAGCGCAAGAATTTTACAATCGTGAGTACCTGAATTCCATTTGCCATTTTAATTTGACAGCGTATAATCCAATTTTGTGGACTGCGTTCCAAACAACGAAATTTAGCTTTTAAATAGTTTTTAAACCTTTTTGCTGTTTAATAAACACTTTTGAATTAAGTTAAACTCTTTTTAACCCTTTATTACCACCTTCATACCAAACGATAGGACAGTTACTGCTTCAATACCTTTCATTTCCGCACGGTGGTGCTGAGAATTTTTCGTCCATTACAACAATAATAGTTACCGGTAATACCAAACATACCAATACAATTAACACTACAGTTGAAATCCGAGTTCTCACTTTTGTCCGAATCGACGTAGACAGTTGAGTTACTTAAATGACACTTATCGGCATAGTTTTTACGGCATATTGGATTATTTTTATAAAATTAATTGTTAATTTATTACCCTACATAAAAAGCTGCTGAACAGTAGAAAAGTATTTATATTCAATATTACATCGTTCCGGGTTATTTATGGGAACAAATTAAGAGTACAGGAAGATGCTGATTATCTTATTTCTTAATTTCGGTAGGGTAGACTTTCCTGCCTTGCTGCAAACATTCAGATGTACATTTCAAAATTCTAGGTGAAATTAGTAGTTTTAAACATACGGTATTATTTAATATCTGAAAGAACGTACAGTACACACGCAATAAATAATTACCTCTCTTCCTTTAAGTGTGTTGGTGAATTACGCCTCCTGCGGTTAAGTTGTTATTGTGATGAGTGTAATAATAGTCTAAATTAAACAATACCATTAAATCGTTGGTTATCTATAATTAGAATCAAAATTTTTTCGTACTGAAAACAGTTGCAATACTTTTTTTTTCTTAAAATTAGTTAGCATTTCAGCTCTGTTACAGTCTGAGAATGTAATTGCTGCTATCATGCCTTGTGATTCCTATCATTACCTACTTATACCCCATTTATGGTAAACTAGTCTATTCAATAGTAAAACAACTTTTTCCAATGAATGCACGAAAAAATTTAGATGTGATGAAAATGAACAAATCTAAACATACAATTTATACTGTCTACTTTTGAATTTTTTATTTCTATTTTTGGTTCACGTTTCGGTCTAGAAATCGGTTCAATAGTCGATCCAGGAATTGGTTCAGGAATTGGTTCAATGATCGATTCAGGAATGGATTCAGGAATCAAATTCTTTAGTGGCACTTTTTCGAAAGAATCTGCGCATGATTAACATTGGATATTTTAATTGTAACATACGATATATTTGATTTACGTTTCGATCTAGCAATCGGTTCAACAGTCGATTCAGGAATTGGTTCAGGGATCGATTCAGAAATGGATTCAGGAATCAAATTCTTCAGTGGCACTTTTTCGAAAGAATCTGCAAATGATTAACATTGGATATTTTAATTGTAATATACGATATATTAGATTTACCTTTATCTTCCTGTACGAAATTCCCATTTTTGCCACCTATTCATTAAAATAAATAACATTATTTCGTGATACTGTTGTAATATTTTTAAATATACCTTTCCATCTCTTTCTCCAGTAATAGGTAGTAGTACCAATTACAATTACTAACACCAAACATGCTACAAGTAGCAAGATCCATACTGTCGAGTTCGTGTTCCCACCCAAATCGTCGTTCAAAGTTGAGTTAATTAAATCACTTTCGGAAGGATTTTCATCTTCGCTTCCTTTTGATGTAACTATTGTTGGTGTAAGTGTTGATGGTGATGGTAATGTTGATGTTGATTTTGTTGATGATGATGTTGGTGGTGATGGTGATGTTGATGTTGATTTTGTTGGTGATGATGTTGATGTTGATTTTGTTGATGGTGATTTAGATGATGAAATCAAGAAATAATCATAATATTCTTGCATCTCAGACTCAGTAGCAATTTTAATGTCCAAGCGTTCGCACCAGTTGCCTAATTGATCAACAGAAATGCAAACGAGCGTCTTGTTTCCTGCGAAATCAGAAAACGCCTTGTGCAATGACAAAGCAACAAATTTTCCTAGAGCTACAGTTTTTTCCTTCATAATTTCGTGCCCACTTTGATCCCAAACTGCAATTGAAGCTTCATGTGGACCGGTTGTGACGTTCAAATTAGTTTTTAAATAAATTTCGTCATCTTTACGATATATACCGCCAAACCACGGAATAAAATTTGATTCATATTCGAAACTCATAACTTTACAAGAGTAATAAAACTGCGCAACTTGATCAGAAAATGTGACACTTCTAGCTTCCACTTCAATTCCAGGCAATTTGTCATTCTCATCCAGGACTGATCCTTTCGGGTGAAGTCCCGTAAAAACATGACGATTCACATTCCAATCGTAGTTATTGCCATTACATACTTCATGCCCCAATAGATCCAAACTGGTGATTTTCATCTTTAGTGCTTCCTCGTTCCCGAATTGATACCAACAATACTTCTCTCCATCAACTGCTTTAGCATTATTTAAAAAGTGTGGGAATTTCGTTTTGAATATTGTTTCTCGTTTGACTTTAAGCCAGAAATACCACCCAGGTTGATTGGTACGAGGGTAATCCATTTTGTTCATACAATTCATCTTAAATTCATTATTCTTATCGACCAGTGAGGTGTATTTTGTTGGTAGCAAAATGTTTTCATTTCCATTTAGTTTGAGGATGTTAAATGTTTTGGAGTTCTTCAATTGCACAAGTTGGTAGATGTGAATTGGTGAGAATCGGAGTGAACAAATTCCGTACGCCGGGCATTTCTTTTCCTTTATAAACAGTTGTTTACCCGATATTGTAAAACATAAGTGATTTCTCGTGCACAATTCACTGTAATTAGAAGGATGTTCGAGAGATGTTATCACTGTCCTTGGCCCGTAACAGTTACACTTGCAGGAAAAAACTTCAAAATAAACAGAATGTCCACATTCGAAAGATTGTGATATTTCGAATTGTTGTAAGGCACCTTCAATTTTAATGTTCGCTCTTTGGGTTCCATTTGGCAACGCATTTACCAATACTGACAAAATCTAATAAAACAAAAATATTTCACATGATAAACCTACGTACAGAATTTGTATCATATTTACATTAATTACACCGTTCGGCATCAACATTATTTGATTGAAATAGCAATGGCCCGTGTGATAGCGCTAACTCGTTGTACACTATTAGAAGTGGGGCTGAGCAATTCCTCATTCTGAAGCATCTGCTAACTTAAAAATAAAAAAAATTAATCACCAAAAGTTAACACCAAAAGCCTTTTGGTGCGTCTAAAACCAACACAATCTAAAACATGCCTAACTGATTTTCTTTTCGTGTCTGTTTGTCAGTGGCGTAGCGTGACATGGGATTTTACTCACGTTTCTTTTGTGGTGGAAACATTACAATAGCAAGAACAGAAACTTTGAATGCACCAAATGTTCAAAAAAATATGTGACATTTGTGGCAAAGTCACCGTATCCGTATCTTTGTACCTCTGTGATAAGCAGTTATCAGCATTTATCATGCGATTACTTAAATGTGCAATTAGCACTTAATTTTACCTATATTGATAATTAGGGGATTGGAGTAGTAGTTTGATATTTTTGAAAATTGTTGAAAATATCCATTGCCTGATGTATATTTTGATTTCGAATGGAAAGTGTAAATCTAAATGCGACATTGCCCGTCACAATTCCTTTTCGAATTTGTTTGAAAAGTTACTTAGACCTACATTGGAATTGAACTTCGAACCGTCGACTGGAAGGGGCGGGACAACCGCAACGGCTTTTTGCAAGATCTCTACTCACTAGCTCCCTCTCGTGACTAGCACAGCGAATTACCACTGACTCAGCAGCTCGTCTCGATCATGATCTCGGCTGTCGAAACAATAGAAATTAAATTAAAAATGTCAACATCGAAATATAAATTCGTGGCCAATTTGAAATGAATCAAAACCGACGAATGTCACAATAGTTTTAATTGTTTTCGCTAAAAGCGAATAAAAGAGCTTGATACTCTGTAGTAGTTATCGTCAAATCTAACATCATAATTTTAATTTGAGTATAAAATTAAATTTTTTTACAAAAGTGAAAAACCCACATTTTCATCAAAGAATTCATAAATTAAACACAAATTATGACAAAAAGATACATTTACTTTTAGTTAAAATTAAAAGACTACAACGTACTGTACTCTATCTCTTGCCAGGAAAAATATTTTTCAGTTTTTCAAACCATAAATATTTAAACTTGTCCGCAGTGGTGTGCCTAAAGAGTACTAACCAAATATTGACTACGGTCTTGACTGTAAAATAGCGCCATCTATATTTTCCGCGCCCAGCATCTTGATTCCAAATTCTAAAGAAAAAAATAAATTTGAGTATTCAAATTCACAAGAATAATGTTTTTCTTTTGTTTTGTCCTGTATAAGTGAACTTAGTATTCTTGTGAAATTTACCCATTCCATAAGCATGAAGACATTTATTTCTCTCCATTGTAGGTCAATCGGATGTGTGTAGTGATGATAATGGCATTCAGCCAACAACTTTTTTTCCTTTTTCTTCTCTGCACTGCATTACTTTCTCACATATTCCGATTCCTAAAAACGATATAAAGTCCTATCTAACCAAGAAAAAAAATTGCTTCATTTCCCTTCCCATCTTTACATAATACAACATTAATTAATTTATTCTAAAAAAAAAGCTTATTAATAAAAATATGACATTTCAACATTATCCATATTGAACAAAAGCACTTTGCTTCTCTTCTCTTTTGACACCATTATTTTTGGCTTAGTTCCAGCAATAAAAAATTCTTTAGACCCAGAAAACTTA